>DWMP01000236.1:0-10493 GCA_018245295.1 Agara epimachia | reverse complement strand
GGGACTTAAACGTAACTGGTGAAATGTGGGGGTGTACTACACTCCTCTGCCTACCTCTTAGGGGATTACAGGCGTGAAGTTAGGTTTTTTTTATAGAAAGAGAGACGATCATAAAAACACTACAATAAGATAAAACAGAACAAGCCATCTTAGTTTTGACCGGGATGTCTCAGTGGAGATCACGTTTCGCGGCTCGCTGGAAGATTAAAAAAAACTGTACAATCCAGTTTTTGCAAGTACCACAGTAAGCTTACAGTAGACGAGAAGTATTCTGTTATATTTACACACGTCAGTATATGTAGTAACGTAATTTATCAAACAGTCAATAAACATTATTCGCTTCAACATTTTCGAAATAGTTCGCTCGGACAGCGGGGTTCTCGCTCCATTACGTAATGATGGCCTGCTCACTTGAGAGGTAAACCATCACTGGAATACACTGGCTCGAACCAAATTTTAGTGAATTTTTTATATATTTAAAAGGGCTGGAACACGGAAATGTTTTATAGGTATTACCTTAAAAACAACGTGATTTTTATCAATCAATTTAAGTGATTCTTCGTTTGTATATTCGATTGATCGCAGACTTAATTTTTAATAATTTAATACGTCGTTTATGTAATCAACTGTACTTTAACGAATTATCAGAAATTAAATGCTTTGAGTAAATTTCTTATGGAATAAAAGTCAATGAGTGAATTAATTATTAAGGACATGCAAACTCTTTAGTTATAAAACTTAAATATGTACCTTTCGTATTTAAGTTTAGCACAAATATGCACATGACCACGAGGTTCCAGCAGTTTAGAAAACCACTAGGTTAAATTTATACAATAAACATTTCAGACGTTTGATTTTAAATAAATTAATAACATAGCATACCTTCATTAAGCTGAAAACAATATACACATCAAAAAATATTAATTCGTTAAGATTTTGATATCAGGGCTAATGCTGAAGTCTATACACTAGGTACAAATAATTCAAAAACATGTCGCTTCATAAAACGGTTTTGAATGTTGAAAATTTATTACAATCTAGTAACATTTTGACTGTCAAGTAAATCCTTCCCAGTAATGCTTGAATATTATAAGTATCAAGAACAAAGTTATTAGTTCGTTTGAAGCCCGAACAATGAACTCAAGATGATGCCTATATTAGATATTCATCTCACTGCTAAGGTACGTAGAGCACTTGAACCATTCGATGTTTGAGTTTATCCGTTTGCATGACGGAATATTATACGATGAATCAGATCTATACACTTCATCATAAGAATCGTGTATTAATCTAAAACAACCATTAAGAAAAGAGAGATAAATTCTTTCAACAACGATTTCCATGAAGAATAATTTTCTCAAAATATATAAGATAATATTATAAGTGAGCGTGATTAAATTATCTACGAAACATCGTACTAAGGTAATCTTACATTACATAAACCTTCTTTTCTATTCCATAATATGAACACAAATTTGTCCCTGGTCGAAAGTCAACAAGACACACCCATTGACGGCACATTATATAGGTACTCTGCACACTCCTTCGTGTACCAACCCTAAGTAATTATGTAAAGAATGGAAAATTCTTCTACTCTTTACATGATGGATTACGAAAACTACGCTGTGTGTGATCGTTAAACTGGAAGAGTAGATAAAGTTATAAAACATGTCGGAAGCGAAGTTAATGTTTCAACAGAAACCGAAATGTGAAAACAATCGTAAAACCTATGAAAGTTGTGAGCCGTCTGTCATTGGGTGGCGTCCGAAAGAATGAGAATAATCAACCATCACGCAACGTAAAAGCGAGTAATGAGGCGAAAAAAGAATTCCGCCGGCGAAAACTTGTACTTTTTGCAGTCGCAAATAATGTACAATTTTTTTCTGCGTTAGCGAGAATCATACAACTCGTTAGTGATGTCCCTCATGACAAGTCCCTAAACGTAAATAATGTATTTATCGTATCGCGTATCGCACTGAATTGTTTTAATTTTTTTACTACTTAATAAATAAACTTTATGCTAACAAACACAAGAACAACACATAAGTCCTTAAAACATACGAAATGAAAACTCATCTATTCAGAGTTTGAATTTAGAGTGTTCTGGAGTTGATCTATAAGACTATTGAGAAATTATTAAGAAAAATGGATACACGTGCGAAGATACAAATAACTCAGACATGTACTCGAGTACCTATTATTTCATATGATTTCAAAGAAACAAGCGAGAGAAAGAAACTAAATGTCCATAATACTTGTTTGCAAGGAGTTTAGGAGATAACCTATTTTATATAAAGACCGAAAAACTGGGAGACCGCGTTGTATTAACTGATTATCGTCGCTTGCGGAGCAATATCCTGCTAAGTAATATAAAAATATCAAGCGAATCATGTGAAAATTTCTATTAGGTAAGTAAAAGTTTCTGATATTAGTTAACGAATGCAGCCCATTTTTTATGATTCTTGCGTTACATTACATTCTTGGATACCTACATTACTTAAAATATAGTCATACGTCATACGTAACAAAAAAGTGCCGTAACTTAGGACATTCTTATTTAAATAATGTTGTTATTAATAATCGAAATAGCGTCGAAATTAATTGATGATATTCATTCACTGAAATAAATACAATTGAACTGTATAAATATATATGTTGAGATATACAAAATAGAAATAAGAAAATCTATAAAGTTTTATATTAAGTAAGTTTAATACGTAAGTCGTAAACTTTTAACACTGCAAGTTTATTATAATTAATAGTCAGTTCCATTCCAATATATTGTATTGTATTTATGTATGGAACGTGTAGTTTATATTAATTCTCATACCAGAGCATGAAACCTCAAAGCCTATGTAATAACAGACAAGGGACGCGTTATAATTAAGTTTTGGTATGATAGAATACTCCACTAATATACAAATAAATTCGTATCGCGGTGATGGCGGGACTTGTGATTAGAATCCGTACAGGTTTGTAAATGTATACAAATAATACATGATAAAAAATATATATGAAGATAGATAGTGACAAATCTTGTCACATGATAATGTAAAATACTCGTATTATCAATTATCCGTATAAAAGGTTATTTGTGTTACAACAACATTATAATTACAGTTATTATCATAATTTCTTGTCTTTATACTTACATTTATTTAGCGATGACGGTAATAATAGTTCATTACCTAGTTCAGGATAAATATAAGGAACGAAGGAAATAAAAACATGGAATCCTAAGCATGTTAAAATATCAACCAAAGATTTCCGCTTAAAAAGCCAAAATGTCTTTCTTGAAAAATGTGCACGCTAGATCGGTAAGACACGAAGCGATTGTATTTACATGAACTAAGAGTATGTAATTTATCATTATAAAGGTAAAAAAGATAATCAATCACTCTATACCAAACACGCAGGCAGTGACAGCCTTGCAGCTATTCGCTAGCACACGTCCTGCTCTCTCTAATGGAAATTTTCGAATCGAGCGTGAAATTAAAAAAGTTCTTTACATTCTAAAGGCATGGGGTAGTTTCATGAATATGAGTGCGGACTTGCTGATGTTCACCGTTCACACTCCACTGGGCGCTCTTTGGGTGGGTTTTGGCAGCCCACGTCAAAATGATAGGCAGCTGAGGTCCGCCACAAGTAATATCAAAAAATAAAAACACATTATATTTGACCGTATTGAAAGTCAACGTCAAACAGAAGCTGTCACATTGATTATTGTAGGAACAACATTTCATTTTTGATGTTTCCGGTTATTTACGCACTGTTAGTGGAATAGAAAATATTTTCTCTTCAAGGTTTCGTCGAGAATTGATTTGTACAATCGTTTGTAAGGAGCTATAGAATCCGCCCGGACGGTTTGTAACGGAAGTTCTCACATAATAGACCGCTATCTACCAGATGTGACAATCGGCGTTCGAGGTGCACAATGATAACTATCGGAAAACTTACAATTGAATGTTTATTTATTGCCTACGGAGAACCAATGGGGTTTGCGCTATCTCACGGACATTCAATTTAAAATATATACTACCCTTTTCAATGGGCCTAATGGTCTACTAATACCCGACGTACACTTCAAGCATCACAGACTTATAATAAATACCTATCAAATTACGACAAAACCACTTATAGCGATGAATTCGAAATTTCTACGCACAGCTCAATGAAAAGCGGACGGCTTATTCGCTTGTTATGTGCGAATAAAGTTGGCTCATTTACATCGGTTGTTTGAACTTAGCCCGGCCGTCCAAGGATCTCTGTGAAAATACAACCAGCCGAATGTATCGAAATCATTTGTAATGATATAATAATAAATAATACAGACTGTCGGTTGAATTTAAGTATAAGGATTCTTACAAATGACTCACTCTGAGATGATAAAGTACCTACATCAATAATTCTGATGAGTCAATCCACGGCTGTGTACATAAATACTGTTTTATAAGAAAAACTGGATTTATTTCTAGTGGTATAGTGCCATGAACATAAACGTCCTAACCGAGAATTTTATGGCTCGTTCAAACGTATGAGCAGTTTTTGAAACACTGTAATATTCTGTTTATGACAGCCGGATATTTCCGGTTACGAAACGGATGTCAGCCTTATCGACGCCTATCTTAATCAAGCCGGAGAACCGATAAATATTGGACACTAATGATTTGAAACAACCATGGTCCATAATAACATGTTACATATATTAGATAGAGGATGTAAATCTGTGACAGTTCTATACAGCATAATTCTTGGATTACATTAGAAATTCCAACAACATATTTGAATCATGGTTACTAAAATTATTAGTACGCCTCTTCGTGTTTTCCATTTTCATTACGTAGTCCACAACAACAGTGTTTTCATGAGACAAATGAGAAAGTTCTTGTGTTATTAGCTGTTTATGTAAACGTTTAGAAAAAGAAAAATACCACGAGACCACGTCCGAAAAATCATTACTGCGTTACATAATATAACTGTGTAGAATAATATGAATTTTAAATGATTACACAATGAATACAAAACGTCACAAATGTAATTTGCATTATGTATTTGGACTTGTCACATCATTGACAAGTTCAATGTCGTAGCTCACAGTACTCTACTTTTAGGATCCACCATATGACTTGTGGTGATGATGATAAATTTGTGAAAACATGAAGTTAATGAATTGCTTAACCTGTTATTAAATATGAGACAACTAGCTATGAAATCAACTTCGCTTAAAACAGTAATACTGTCACTTGTCAGTAATAATTATTTCTAAAACATGCTGTTGGTATTAGCCACTGAGACAAAAAAAAACATAATATGGATACGTTTCATTGTCTGAAAGTAAGTATTTTACCGTGTCATTCCAATGATTGCCACTTTCTGCAGTACCTTTATATACAGGGGTACCTATTTAATATCACTTGTCATATATGCAACACACCTATATGCTTTTCAATCTTTCAATTTATCATCTTTATCATGTGTGTTCAATGATCAATTAGGCCATTCAGCATCGATACCGCTTTCATACTATCAAGTATCCAACGGAATCACTACATAAAATACCTATTTTAAATAACAATTCACGAAACCCGCCGTAGGCAAACAAATATACATGTACAAGCTTTAGCAATTATGTATATAATATTGACCTCGTTCCAACTTTAATCTATATAGTTCCATTGTATCGGGAAAAAAGAGAATACAGCCACGAAAATCATCAAGTCTTCTTCGAATCCAATTTTGATTTTGATTCATTGTTTCATTTCAACCTTTAACGAAATAACAACTGAATTCGTCGAGTGAATTCAACGATGAGCAAAAATGTTGCATTCTCACGAAGAACTTTTATAACTTAGCGAGAAATCTGGCACAAAATTTGCTTGTAAGCGTAGGAACGCAACAGTTGGTGGGAGTGGAATACTTCGCCTTTATATTCAATACCGTACGTACACTCCACGTGCATGGATAGTAAAATATTATGTGCAAGTGCTGCTGTTGAAATATCTGATCTGAACTGAAAGTTTATAAATAACTTCTACATTATTCACTCATTGATCGTAATTTTATAATCCAGCGGACGTTGCGTTACGCATTGATTTGGTGTATTGTAATATAAAAGTGATGAGTAAGACCATTTTTACGGTAGGTGTTAACGTATGTTCATAACAATAAAATCGATATACCGCCCTATATCAAAGGAACGTGATTACCGACGTATCGTATGAACGTACATTTAACATACATAATACTTTTTGTAAATATTCATTATATCGCGGAGAACATTTTTCAGTAACGTGCCGCGGTTTAGATTTATAATGTACAAATGACGCGAATCCAACACAGTTATTATTGAAAATCTTAAGAGAGTAAATCGTGGCTTTCCGAATTCACTTAATGAAACATTCTTTGAGTCTGATTCGTTTCCATCAAACGCTAGTTCTTTTTACTTTTCGAGTGTGTTCCGGCAGGTACTTGTAATTCGCGTTACTGACTATTCGGATCACTACATGGGGAATATAAAACGACCGTCTATGAAACTACTGGGCTTTACCGGTAATGAGATATTAGCTGTTTCTAAAATGAGATTAACGTTCACTCATCTTTACACACATCACGAAAAAAATCAGATTTGTCTTGCGTCAGTGTATGTTTATGAGGTACGTAAACATAGAACCACATCCGTGACTGTCAATCTACGAAACTTTTATAGAAATAGCATTTTCTTCAGCAAATTGATTTTACGGAGAGTGACAGTACGGGGGTATTACGTATGTCCGCTTTAGAATTTATGTCAAAATTCAGTGGATTCATTTGGAACTCGAAGGAATTCGACGTTCGAAACAGCTCAACAGAAAAAGTTAACGTTATTTCCAAATTGATGAATTGAATGAGGAATTTCGTGAAATGAGACGATACGAAATGAAATGTTTGAGAGCCTCTTCATATAGGCATGATTATGACACCTATTGAGCTTTGTGAAAGAGTTATAGTGAAGTAAACGATAGGAGAAATGGTTAGTCTCTTTTTGCGCATAGAATATTTTGTGGAAAGTATTTTAAAACATATTACTTTTAAAACTATTCAAATTAAATCACATATACAGCATTTCAATCACCAAAACGGCACGAAAACAGTGATTTTCGTTGCTGATATATTTTATTTTTTTAATAGGCAGATTGTATAGAAAAGACAGATCAGAAAAAGCCTCAAATTTAAGGAGTATAAATACATATATTGTAGGTACCTACTATACTGCATACAAGTACATAGAGCAGTAAAATATTTTCCCTAACGATCGTGGACTTGAAGTCCCACTAATAGGTACAGCTGTTTGTACAAGTGTGCCGCTAAAATTAGCAAAGAGCAGGAACTATAACGACAGTACGTGGAAATACATATGTTGTACTACTATAAATTTATTCTGTTTTATACAAAATGTATTTAAATACAAAATCTTTGATGGATATTATCACCATGTATGTCATTTCCAAAACACGTTTTTTTTGCTCTCATGATGTATGAGCATTAAGATATAGTTTATTACCGAATGCTTCTACGGGAGATCAAAACTCTATGTTTTATGTATTTTTCAATATATCATTTTTATTTAATTATTTTAATATATCTCACTTTTTGTAAGGTTCCACTGGAAATATCGAACTCGACTGTAAAAAAGAAACGTGATTAATGATATTTTCCCATTGTATTCGTGACCATTGAGTCGGTCCCGTCGGAAGCAAGCTTTAATCAAAAGCTGAAGTGGCGGAACTGCACAATGCAGGTAAAAATAAACTAAACACATTCATGACAGATAGCCTTTAACAGTCAGCGTACTGAAACTGTAATCTGATAAGTGAGACCTATAATACCGACTTTTGTACACTCTTTGTATTTTACGTTACGTATGTATGTTTTTAGATTGTTAATAAATATACTCCAATAGTAGTCAGTTCAAAATTTGTGTTAAAAGACCGTAAACTGTACATAATTATTTAATATTAGATGGGCTACAAGCTAGATCCTTGCTTCCAATTGCCGATGTATTGAATATTTCGCTATAATGGTGTTAGAACGCAGTATACACTGCTGACCGAACTAAAGAACTTACTAGGCACATAATAATGGATATGCGGTGGAAATCTTTAGCATCTGTCTAACATTAAGGCACAAAGTCCGACTATATAATACACATGTACGATAAACGAAAAGTTTCTTCTACATGTATCACGACTTTAATATTATTAACGATTGAAAACACATATCCATAAACTAAAGTGCCACTTAATTCCCTCTGGACTGCGCTGTTTTTTGTATTTCCGTACACAAAGAAAATGTGAATTATGGTAAAAAAAAGGTTACAGTAAATTTTACTGTTAACTTCTAATATAACTTTCCTGCTAGTAATATAATTTTCGATTTAAATTGCATTATATTTTGACGATTGAAACACGCCATAGTCTTTCCAACAACCGTCACTTATGGTACAAAATGGCAAGTTACTAAAGGCAGGTAGTGCTAATGCTGTGGAGATTTAAATGTACACTGAAAACAATGCCCAAGTACCTACATGACGACAGAAGAAGACGTAATATTTAGTTAGTACCTACGACAGTCATTGTCAGCTCCGACCATTACATTTAAAACAAGCTTTTTGTTTGTTCAATAAACGTTGTCTATTTTTTCACACTAGAAAATATTTGCTGAACAGAACAGTAACGATACCAATTTTCAATATTTTACCTGATTGAATATTGTAACAAGGAAGTTAAAAAACAAAGGAAATTTAATGTTATGGTAGAAGTATGGTGATCGATCACTTCAGATTTCTTCTTTACAATATGTATTTATTTTCATACTAATAACTGTACTACGAATCTGAGAAAAACATGGAAAGATACAAATTTCCATTCGATTTAAAATAATACAAATGGAAAAAAATTATTTTGTCTTAAAAATGTGAATTGGGTTAATATAAAAAAAACAACATCAGATTGTTTGCCCGCAAAATTTCAAGTGTTATTCCCACCATTACCCATGGCGGTCATACGGCCCTGAATGAAAAACGTCGAGTGCTTTTAAAACTCTCTTTTGACCTGCTTCGATCAGATTTAAAATACCTATTAGTATAATACATACGTATACTGTGTAAAATTGAACCCAATTTTTAAATATGAAATTGTTGTAGTAAAATAATATGAACATTAGTTATATAATCCCTCTCACCATAAGAGGAGACCCGGTCCAGCAATGGACCAACAAAAGGGTCGAAAAAAAATAATAATTTGATAAGTTCTTAATACTAATTAGTTTATAAACAACCATCATCACAAACACGCGACATCTATTTAAAACTAATCATGCAGAAGGGGGTTGCGAACGTGCGTAGTGTGTGCACTGGGGTCTAATGAAACAGAAGCCTAGCGATCCCCTCGGTGGACTGTCTTCAGAGTGGAAACACAATACTGACGTTCAGTAAGTGTTTTATGGTGTTAAAAAAAGTTGATCGCTCGGCATTTGTCACCGTGATTCCCAGTGAGTTAACTGATGTGAGTACAACACGATATGTACCGCATAAGTTGGCGGTGATGAGCAGACCAGGCGACCCGGCGACGTTCGCAGCCCCTGACACTCAGGGTCGGAGACAGTCGCATGCGAAGCGGGAAGGGCGACGGTGGGGCAACATGAACGGGGCTCACTGAGAGGATGGTGCGGCGGCACGGAGAACGTGTAGTACTTGGCCGTTTGGTTGTGTGCACGGAGCACCGAGCTGTGCGTCAGCGTCACCACCACCACCAGCACCGACGCCAGCGCGAGAGCGAAGAAGGAGGCTGCGACGGCTGCCACCACGCGTCGTCTTCGCGCTTCCTTCCCGGCGTCCTCGGGCGGAGCTTCCGGCTCCGGTGGCGTTGGCTGCGGCTCGGGGGATCTGCTACGTACGCTGGGCCCCCGACTGCTCGGTAGCTCGAGGGTGTGACGGCGAGAGCGACGCGCTCGTTCGTATTCTGCAGCCGACGAGTGATGACGACGCAAGCGGTGCGGAGCACCGGGAGCCACGCGACAGGAAGACGAGCGTAAGGTGCGCACGGGCACCATCAAGTCATCGCTCGCGGTGCGGGGCACTCTGCCCGAGTGTACCGAACGGAAAGAATGTTCCCGTCCAGAACTGCTCGGAAACGGAAGGTCGACGGAAGCGCGGGAAGAATGTCTCGAAAAGCGATCGCGATCACGGTTATCCACGCGTACGGACATCGTGCGGGCGGAGCGCGCGGCGGCGAGCGCGGGCGGCGGCAGGCGGCCCTCCATGACGTGCAGCCAGCGCCGCAGACAGCGCAGCTCGTGCGCAGGCTCTGCCATCACACAAACTGTTGTATTCAATGCAATTATTACGTACGGTATAGTGAGGCTATTACCAAATTTTGGAAGAAAGTTCCTTATGACCCGTTGCAAAAGGGGGCTAGACGGAAAAAATTAAGACCCAAAATTGTAACGACACTTTT
>DWMP01000235.1:0-10499 GCA_018245295.1 Agara epimachia | reverse complement strand
CAGAAATCTTTATATCTATCAAATCAGAACATCGCGTGTTCATACTAACGGAATATTATACTATGACATATAAAATTAATTTTTCATCAGTCCCTACCGCCTATTAGAAATTCTAATGAAATTGCTTAGATATTAAATTTAAATGAGACTCTCCTAGGGGTCTCTTATAAATACAGATTATAAAACTAATCGTTGGCTCCTGTTTAAGGCATATGTTTATTGCTGTTCATTATGGGGGATTAGTGCTAGGGCTGTCACACATGTTTTCAATTTACACGTTTCCTTTGAACCCCATACACAATTATCGATTTTCATTGAATATTCATTTATACATGCCGCTTGAGAAGCTACGATAAATTAGTAAGATCACACGTGTTAAGCGACGATTTCAAAAAAGATCAAATCACTCATAAATTAAACAAACAATATATAGATAGACATAGTATTTAAAAATGCAAATCGCAGTTACAATTATTAATCCTGAACAGTCCTATCTATGCTTAACAACAAAACGCTAGATAGAAAAAAACATTGTTTCCTTTTCCATGTGACAACCCTAATCGTTATAATCCGCGTTTGGAGTACGCGGCCACCGTTTCATATAAGAAACGTATTAATTGATCGTAAATATTCACGCATAAAAAGTAAAGAGTGAATGTAGCTGTAATGTATAATTCCGTGCTCTCGACGCTACTTCTGTATTGTGGGCGACTCGACAAATAGCATCGTGCGTGTGTATTGAATACTAATACTGATGTGCACGAGTTTTTTTGTATCACTAGCTGCTACCCGCGACTGCGCCCGCGTGGTCAAAATAATTTATTATCTTTACACGTCCTAACAACAAACATCCTAACAAAAACGTGTTTTTCCGTGGAAAAGAGATGATTTTCCACGAAAAAATCTAGCCCATGTCACTCTCCAGCCCTTTCACTGTCTCCATACCAAAAATCACAACGATCCTTCGATCCGTTTTGACGCAGAAGAAGGACAAACAAACAAAGTGTACAGTATTCGTGTGGATTGTATGGTGTTTTTATGTGTTTTGCAATCTGGTTTGGCGTGCGCATTTGTTTCTCCCGTAAGTTAGTCACAGGTGGACTCGTTCGCGCCCAGCTCTGTATGTATGCAGCTAATATGACGTCCGGTGCGATCAGAAATTCATAAGCGGTAACGTGCATCGGAGATCATGAAAGAATGTCTCTAGCGTGTGCGTTTAAAAGTAATATCATTCAATATAATGGAGAGCAGTAGCCTTTCAGTCTTCCACTCCGGGGTATCAGGGTTCTAATCCTGGCACGCACCTCTGACTTGTTACTTGCGTTTTATAGCCTAAAAAAAGTGTCACTCGCTATAACGGTGAAGGAAAACATCGTGAAGCTTGTCAATCCGTACTCTCCTGGTGTGGTAGACTAAGGCCTAAAACTTCACTATTGGGCGAGACCTGTCCAGGAGTTCACCAATAAAACGATCGAAAAACAAGCCCTATAGTTCTGCATTTGATAGTAGAGTAGCCTAATTCTTCACATTCTGGGACAAGAATCGCGTTCAGCAGTGGAAGTATAGAAAGCCTTAATGCGGATGCTAATGACATTTACATATGTCTCGAAATCAGCAGTTTAAAATTACAATGGCTTCCCAGTATCAATGTTTACTAATTACGCCAAGGTAGAAAGAAAGCAAAGCTCGCTTAACTACAGTGGATTTAGACACTAACCCGGGTCAAAAGATGAACAGGGTTGCAGCTCTATATGAAGCATATGCTAAGACAATACCCAAAATGCCACGAAATCTAGTTTCGAAATAAAAATGGCCACCCACAGTTTTAATAACGATCACATCACGCTATAAGCTCATAGGAAGCATGTAGGCGATGACAACATCCAATATTATTATAACCGCCGGTTGCACTTATAATAATGAGCGGTTTATGGCTTGGGAGTCATTAAGTCACTCAATAACAGCTAATAGTTTAATGGATGGACATAGACTTGAAGATTTTGCATTCGATGCAACCGTTTCAACCGCCACAATTATTAAAAAATAAATTCTGTTTAATTGATCTACTGCTGGACACGTTTCTCCTGCAATAATGTGAAGCTTTGGTGGTCTATTGATGGCAAAGGCGAGTGGATGAAGTGTTTCTTGGATGAGGTCACCTTCAATTGATTCCGTAGGTCCAGTGGTGAGTGAAGCCGATTGCTGAACGGGAGATAATAGATTGCCAATAAGGCTAAATGTTTCTGTGTTGAGCACATATTTGGGCGTAAAATTATTATCTATGTACCTATTTATAATTTTTACGTGTACTTTTATCAGCTGTTTGGTTACCACAAGTTCTGATTTAGGATCTGAGTCGTGTGAAGTTTTCTCAAATTATTATTATTATGTTCGCAAAGGAAGCAACGTATATTTACGGCGGCTAATACGAGTTCGTTTTGGTGTCGGTCATAGACGTCCAATTGCAGCACTGCCAGCAACTAGCTGACCTACAAGCGCAAATATATTGGAAACATTTTAAACTTTAATAGCGATGTTACAAATGAATGTATGTAGAACATCGACGTGTGAAAGTAATCTTAAGAGTAAACAGTTGTACCATAATTTTATTTTTATCGCAGTCAATACACGAACGAACATTTTCTACGTCGTCGTAACGCTTACGTACGACGCGATTATTATGTTATTTATTAACCTTAAAAACGAAAGAACCTCCAAAATGTCTCAACCAAATGATAACAACATTAACACTTTTTCTATTTAACTATACACCCGGTAGCCTGGCGTTAGTTTCATGATAGAAGTAAATAAATGCAACGAACGCAAAAACCTCTTGTTAAGGGGTGGCTTATGTCCGGCGGTGGTATAATACAAGCTGATGATAACAATGATGATTTTGAATATGCAGTGATGTCTGATGTTAATGATTATGTGTCCGCCAAATATCTCATCATCAATCTATAGAAGAAAACATGGCATGAGCCGCATCCAGAGGCCGCGACATTGCCACATAAAAATTACTATAGTACCTAATAAACATGGCTGAATGTGGCAATCCAAACATGGCTGAATGTGGCAGAAACAGGTACGTTATTACAATAGAAGAGCAATAGCAATAAGACGATCACCTATAGTTTTTTTTAATACACCAGTGCGACGAAGCTTAACTATTTCAATAACTTTTAATGTCATCCGTCATTAGGTCGATGAACTGTTCCAACGTAGGACTAAAAACTTCGATACATCTCCACCGCTATGAGATCTTCCAACACAAGAACTAGAAGATGCAAATAGCAGTGTTAAACACCAACGCCTGGCTATCACAGAACAGAATGAGATCAATAATGTTGTATACCTGCACGAGACATAGCGCCCTTGGCACATGGATAATGTTTAATTAAAATCCCTGAGCCTTAGCGGTCTCGGTAATGAAACGTTCGTATTCTAGATTAATGAACTATAAATTATATGCAATCGTGTTTTATTTAAAACGACTATTAAGCGCAATGCTTTGACTTTCAAAATACATCAAGAGAAATGTACGTCGATTAGCGGATACGGCGCGATGAATATATTAATGCCGCGGCGAATATAACGACAATTATGAAAGGTTCAGTTGCGTTCCGTTACATCAATAATATAAAGATACCATTTACATACAACAAACACATACGCACGGATTAAATATCAAGATAACGTGAGTATGTCACGGTAGCGAGTGTTCCGAGTCGAACGAAAGCGTCATAGCGTTATAGATGCAACGATGTCAAGTAAATTAGGCTTATGGGCGTTCAAAGTGGCATAAAACCATAAAAATAAATCGTAGCGACATTGAAAGTGAACGCACCTGTAACGCCGTGACCGGTCGGCGGCCGATCGTCCGTTCTGCTCTTTTTCGTCGGGTCACTGTGACGGCGATACCGTTACGAAGCTCGGAACGAACTTATGAAAGCGCACTTGATCATATTTGGTGAGATGAGTAACGAAGGAGTGGACGTGAATGATAGCTATGTCAGAGAATTCAGACTATGTGGAAAACATGAAAGTTTCGTTGCTTAATAGAATATGACCAAAGTTCAAATTGTTTTACGTCTTGTACGAACGAACCGTGCGAATACTAAATTAATCGTGATATCGTCCTGCGCTGCTTTCCCGTGTACGTTCCAGACGTAATTATCGTGATCGACTTCACGAGTTCTGTAGCAATCTTACTTGGCATAGGCACAACAGTTGCTTAACGCATCCAAAATCGGTATACGCTCAAGGGCTTGTTTGTTTCTTGTATCTTGACTCATCTCTTCTTGTGTTCCGATTCCACATTCGCCAACGGACAGGACAATAGCACGAGAAAAACGTTTTACCAATGTGACATAAACAAAAAATGTTCCCTCTGAAACGTTCACCGTTGCGCAAACATGATTGAGTAATAATGCATGAATTATTTACGATGTGGTAATTTCCTGGCTGGCTTTTAGGCCATCGCGTCCGTCCAGCCCCGTTCCAAAGATACACGAGTATTTCACAAAACACCTATATTTCCATGTAGAGATAAAACTCAAGCGCACTTTGAAATATTTCGTCAAGAACATTAACATAGTCGTATCGTAAAAAGTGGGTCTCACCATAAATTTGGCTCGATTCGAACGATTCATCACGTCAATCACAGGGACGAACGTAAGAATGGAAATTCTGGTAACTTCCAATATTTAAAGAAAACATTAAATATTGTAAATAAATTTAGTCCCTTCCAAGCTGGCAATACGAATATTAAAGCTATAAACAAAAATGTATATGAGCCGAATGTCTTAAACGAGAATACGTTAAAAATGTTTATGCGAGAAGTCCAACAGAGCGGGAGCGCTTGGGAAATTTCATATTTAAGTTTAAATTAATCAGCGAATATAAGCTACAGCAATTTGCATACAGCTTCCGCGCGTGTCGTAAATACTGCGACCGCCGACACAGAGAGCCTAAAATACACAAACACATTGTACATAAAATAAAAACAACACTTAAAACGAATATTTTAGTGTCACAGATAACACACATTAAGGTAACATTTAAAAATATTACGAGATTAAGGTTGTTTACGACGTTCGGGCAAACGTAAGAAACTTCGGAGACACTAATTAAAATACTTACAAACTAAGTTAAAGCTTGTTGATCGACGAACCCTGAACCACGAGAACGAGTTTCATCGGTTTCGAAATAAATCATTAAGTGCGGGATAAAAGAATTAGTAAGACTAATAAGAGTTTTAAAACGTCAGTGATCGATAGATTTGTTTGAATAGTCGACTCGGTCATATCTTCGTCGTCGATAAAGCTATTGTGCAAAATTCGTCGGCCGCTATCGATAAATCGGTGATGTATGGATCAATAAAACCCATAGCATTCGATTCAGCAAGAGAAACATCGTAATATATACCACTCGCAGCAACTAGCGTTACACAAGACGACACGAACAACCGAACACGGCACATTGACCCACTCACTGCATTTAATGACCGTCTAAACTTGCCCATGTGGTGTAGATGTTATCTTAGCCTCGGACCGGTTAAAAATTTAATGAAGAAAAACAAACCAAATTGTTCTGAACACAGTTAGCGTTTTCTCACGTTTCCGTTTCTGTTGTTTCGACTTATTCATTTTTTCATTACTCGTGTACTTCATTAGCTTAGGAAAATACTATTATTGCATTATATTGCGTTTCGGTAATAGATCCGTTTAATAAAACACTGTCTTGCGGCTCTATGACAGTATCTGGAACATGTGCCACATTAGTTGAAAATTAAACGTCACGTTGACGGCACGTGTAAGCGGCAAATAGTTTTTATGGGTCTTTGTTTGCTCTCGGCGCTTTTGAGACTGTAAAAGGTGGCGATGACTGTTTACGGGCCTCATGCTTTCCGGTGGAGTTGTAAAATTGTCACCGATCACCTTAAACATGGAAATATTATAGCCGCAATAAACCGATTAAAGAAAAATCGTATTAACCGCGAGTTAAAAGCGGAATACACTGATGGATATCTCGATAGAAATGAAATCGACAAATTTGAAATAAGATTTAGTGTGGTCGATGGAAATAATGGAAGCTATCAATTATAATGGAATGAAATAAAATTATGCATAAACATAAACGCGGAGAGCAGGAGAACAAAACGCATGCGAAACATTAAACATATCGTTCAAAACACGATTTCTTAAAATTTTACACGGCACGAAATGGCTATTAGTATTTTACGGTATGGAGCGATAACAATCGGGCGATCCGAGTTTACACAATACTGAATGCGAAATGAATTTACACAATTCAATTTATGTACAGCATTTAGTGGTCGACGTGGCCGAATTAATCGAGGAGAAAATATTTTTCTTTTTGGTAAGTACAAATGTTATTGTTTCGCGTCCACTTTGTTAATACTGTTACGTGGCGACCAAAGCAAGTCTAGCCTGTGTTTGCTCATCTTTAGTTGATTTTGAAATTCGCATTTAGTGTTAGTTAAACAATTGTACATACATAGTGACAATTAAAGAACATTATGAACGAAATAGGAGACATTGCTATTATTTTCAAAAACGCTACTTCCATTGGCTGTTCCTCTCAAATTTCTCTTTATATTACTTTAACAAATCTCACAAACGTCTGACGCACGACAGTACCTCTAATCTACTACATAACATCTCTATTTCGAGTCAAACGTCCGAAACAACCGTTAGTGCATTTATCTACTGACATAAGCCCACCCCCGCAGGATTAGCGGAGTCGGTGTCAACTCGCAATTAAACGCTATCTGGCCAGCGCCTACGTGATGGCTCACGGCTACCGTGAGCCAGGCTTCATAAACATAAATAATAGATATCAATTTATACTAATGAAGGAACGAATGTTTCGATACGTTAACCGTGCTTTGAAAATGAATATCCTTTAAATTACCCGATCTAAAAGTTGCCACGACAACTGCCGCCGAATAATGCATAAATTGAAAATTCTGGCCGAAGATTCGTTCGAATATCAAAAAAAGAGGCAATCAATGTAATTTAAACACAAAAATCGATTACGAAATTTGGTGTCGAATTGAAAAATTAAAAATTCCGCTTTGAATGTAAATGCAGTCAAATCATGTCAATCAAGAGGTTGATAAAAAAAGAATGTTAAGTTTGCGAGTAACATCGATTATTTCGATGGTTCTCAGAAGCGTGACTTCGGTGCATATTCGTGGAAGGCGTAGGCGGATTGAGTTGCAGACACTATTGAATCATTGAGCAATAAAGATACACTTAGATAGCAATTCAACCTTGCATTACTTCCGCCATACATAACTCCAATTATACTGTACTCTGCAGTAACAGAAAAGTTATTATGATAATTATTTAAAGTAATATCAAGTTATTAATTGAAAAATTAATATTGACAGAATTTTCAAAAGTGTCGAAAAGGTAGAGTTCAATGTATTTTAATGGTTAATTAATGCTTTCTGAAAGACGCCATTTCATTGCATTCCTTGATACAATTATCACAAAGTCCCATAATCACTATCGCATTGTGAAATGTGAATTGCTCTGAAATATTTCCGATGTTATATGCAAAGTTATTCTTATTCATTGTTACGGTTAAAAATCAACAATCAAAGTCAATATTTACATTGTTAATCGTGCCAACGCCGATGTGACTATTTATCGAGTCTGTTTTTATTAACGAGGTAGCGAAATGAATGGAGTCGTGAAACGTAATAAAAAATTGATTACAAAACATTAAACGTTATATTAATTGTGTTTCGGACTTGCGAAGAGAAATCGGCGAACTGGCACGCAACCGACTTCATGTATAGCGGGCATCTCAGCAAGGCTCGGCACGTAACCTTTATTGCATGGCGAATAAGAGGGAAAATAGATTGTACTTCCTGCCAACATCAAGTGTAGCGTAATAAGGCGAATCATTTGACTGTAGAGTGCTTGCAATAAAATTGGTAGCTGATAATTTAAGAGTAAACTGATTAGGCTGAACTTATTTATGTGACGATATCTTCAATTTTGAGTATATTTGAAAAAACCAGTTCTTAAAAAGAGACCTAACAAGTCACCACAAGGTATTTTTCTAACAAGGGCAATGGCAAGAATAAGGACAGAGTGCTAAATATCTCTACTCTTGCAGATCCGAAGTGCTTTTTCTACATTAATCACCCTCTACATTAACAAGCCGATTTCGGTTTTTATTTCATTCTTTAAAAAAAAACGCGTCTCGCGGAATATTTTTCACAACTGCAGGTAGTCTGATTCATACTTCACCACGTCGCTCCAGTCTGGATTGGCGGATATACAGGTTATCTTTATCGATCGAGCTCACTAAACACTCGGGGACAACGGAACGGCTTAGCAACCCTGATTAAGACTGGTTATCGGCGGGATGTTGATCGGGTTTAAGGCGATCAGACAGATAAGCGATCAACCAGACCAAAATGGGTATTTCCTGTTCAAAAACCACTCAGTCGCTCGCTCAGTCTTTAAGCGCTTCGATGCGATTCGTTGTCTCGATAACTGTGTAATGATGTAACTGCTGAACATACTCAAGGAGAAACATTTACCAAATGTAAGGGAAATTGTAACAATAATATTATAGACGATTACCGATTGATAAAAGTAGTGGAAGTAAAAAAAAACGTTTTCTCAGAACTTTAACCGGTGGAAATCCTTATTTTCTGTCTATTTCTAAGAAAATTGGCGTGACAGATATTACGAGTATTTTAAGGACGTCAGAGCATGTTACATGAGCTAAATCTTTTATGGCCTTACATCGTAAAAAAACCTGTTTTTTTTTTCTCATCTCTCCTATCGTCTGTAACATTCTCTATGCACTTTTTTGTCTGATTTATCTGCAATTTTAGCTGTACTATTTATTATACAGAAGCAATCCATTTCAATATCACAAGTTCGTGTGGCAATGTCTTTTTGTGTCAGAGGTAATTGCTGGCGGTTAAATAAACGCAAAGTAATTTAGATTAACCTTTAAAATGAAAAGTGCTGCCTTTTACCCGGCCATAGTAGGAGTTGCGGTTGCCAAAACTCGTAGCGAGCGTCAGATCGCATTAACTCACCTGAAAAAGAGGAAAAAGTCAGTATTAATTAAACGCACAGAGAGCTGGGCCGCTCGTATAAAATCGATGTTTATTGGACGCTGTAAAAGACTGTAATGTTCACAATAATTTATCTGACGTTCATAATTTTTTTAGTGATCCGAAGATTTACAGGACCACAGTCCCGTTACCGTGTCGATTAGACGCAGATAATGAGTTTCGGGTTTATTGACATTTACGGACAAAATAATAATAATAATAACTGGGACAGTTCCACGTTAGGTAGAGTTTGCGTTACGGTGATACGTCAGTTAAGAAACGACTTGTGGAAACTCCTAAATACATACTTACACTGATAAAAAAGCCAGATGCAAAACAATCACTCGTTATTATCAATAATTGCCCCGAGTGGGAATCGAACCCATTACCATCGGTGGTTGAGTACACTAACCACAACACCGAAGAGCCTGTCTAGCTATCGTGATCGTATGTTAATGTTTAATGAAATAATTAATTTATGAGTTCATCATAATTCTCTCTATCAAATCTTGAGTATCTTCAACGCGTTATAGTGTATAAGCTGTGCTTAAATCTTTTATTTAAAAAAATATACAAAAACGATATAAATATCGCCAGCTATATAATACAATAGAAATTTTATCAAAAAGAATATTTTACGATGCATTTAGCGTTCATCCGCGAACACGTATAGCTGATAACGTTTTAATTTCCTTTAAGAATCTTTTATATAGACACACGTGACAGTTCGAGAGCTAAATATTTTCATAACGAACGACCAGACTATGCAATGTATGTACTGTGTATACGGAACAACAAAGATTTGTATCATTATGTCGTCACATACCGGAAAGGTTTATGTGGCACATATTAACATTGATGGCTATGTAATACTAGTATTTTCCGTTCACTTCGCGGTACGTAAATTAGAATACAATCAGAAGATATTTTACATACATACAATCATGGTTCCTAATGGTTTAAATATAAAATAGCCTATTTATTTTTGCCGTATTTCTTGTATTATAAGCTGCATTCAGAGCCTGTTATTACAAACACAAAACGCATAAAAAGTATTGTTACACTTGACGTCATTTTTTGAAAATGTTCATTGATTAATTTTTCGAAACGTCGAGCGCGAGCTCAATCGCGCGTGTCAAAGGCTTTTATTCATTTTCATTGCGAACAATTCACCTATAATATATCTAACGGTTTCGAAACCCTATTATGTCCCGACCCGAGCCGTTTGTTAACGCAGTTGGCGGGTTACATGGATATAGATTGCGCGTGGGCGTCGAGGCCGCACGTACGCGCTCTATGCAAACAATCAATGAATGACAAATTAATATTTGACTCGTCGTGTTCTGTGTGCGGGGGTTTCGACTGGGTTGGCACCGTCATCTGTTTT
>DWMP01000234.1:0-10508 GCA_018245295.1 Agara epimachia | reverse complement strand
GCTTTAACGAAATCCTAAACCGGAAATTTCCAGCTGAAAAAAGAGGACAAAGTGCAAAAAAAGCAATAAAGTACAATGTGGTCAACAATGGGGAGGCAACTTATGTTTTTGTATACAAAGTTCTACTGAGCTGTTTCATCACTGGCGAAGAAGCTATGAATATCTACTTTTTGGACATTAATGGTTTCTGGACGCAAAGTGAGATCGTGGTGATTTTGATTTTTTTTTAAATACAAGTAATACATTCTGGATTTAAGCAAAAAAGACAGAAAATGTTAATTGGTAAAAACTTGTAAAAATACTTATCTAGCATTTATAAATGATTTTTTTTATTAAATATTTTGGCACAGATAGATTTTGATTTTGAATTTGTGAGACAACAGAACTGTAAGTATGGATCTGAATCGTTATTCGTTACTAGGAAATAGTGAAGCAGCTCTCTTAAGCATTTTACCATAAATTTTGCAGAAGTAGCAAACAGTTTTAGCGCAGTGGTTCCTTGAAAATTTATAATCCGTGACGACTTCGCAATCAAGTTTTTAACTTTAACGAATGTGTTTTCCTTCACAAGGGTTTGCTTAAACATTCTCGTATCTTCCAAGTAAAAGGAAATACGGAATTCAACGTTCGTGAGTAAAATTTTGTATTTAAGACTGAACTTTACATTGAAATCTACTTGACTTTTACGTCTTAAAAAAGGAATTCCTAAAACTGTTTGCTTGAGGACCCAAATAATATCTTGAGATCTGTCATATACATCAGGTTGTTTAAAACCATTTGCAATATTGTTTCATGTTTCATGTTTCATTAACAAAGTGGTTAATTATAGTAGAAGTAATCCAAATTTCAATTTGAACAAATGAGAAGGATTATGGTAAATAAAACGATATTAAATAAGTCCAGCCATCATTTTTTTGTTAAAAACATTACCACTTAGGAAATGTCAGTTAACATGAAACGTGTGGGAACATAATTCAAACCAGCGCTTCGAGAGATGCTTCAAATGGATTAAAGGAATTAAAAACAATTCTCAATCGGAATGAAACACTCTGCTTCATCTGCATCGCAAACGACCACAGAAATTTTTCCAACGACGTTGAAACCCGACAACACACCACCGAACTGCATACATTTTCATGAAGTTTTGCATTTTTGATGAACTAAAAAAGGATGGCAGGATTGCAGCGGGAAATGCCGCTCATTTTTTGATTCCACTCTGCCGTTTTTGTCACTCAAAACTATGTTTCCCGAACGAATTAAGTCATAGGATACTTCATACGTTTTTTCTGTTTACTTTCAACTTAAAAGTGATGGAAAAAAAACTTATTTATTTGATAAAGTAATGTAACAATCATTTTTTATCAAATATCAGTTTATCAAATAATAAAAATGTAACTTGTTAGTTACGTTTTTACATCATCTGTAAGTTATGTACTTTTTTTGCAGGATTTGGCTACTAATTATTTTTAACAGGTTATCTCTTACACACCGAGTTCCTTAATATTATTCGATATATTTCCATCACAATTTTCTATTAGAGTATTTAATGAAAGCTCGTGCAATTTTCGATCTAATAAATGTTTCTGATTGCAAACTGATTCTGAGTGCAAACAATTCTCCTAAAAGATTACTTCTAAACACAAATTCATTTAATGAATCAGTTGCAGCAAACAGCGTATAACTAAACATAGTAGACCGTTATTATCCCCGTATGTTTGTTCTAAGTGATACGGCCTCCCGCAGGGTACATCATTGGGTCCATAATCACAAATTGTCGCACGCTAATTTCATAAGTGTGGATACACGAGGGGCAAATGGGAACGATAAATGCATGTTCTCGTTATAATGAGACCTTTATGTCCGTTAGCTTGATATTGTGGCGTGTACGACACGTTGTTGGTTTAATTTTGTATACTAAACCTGCTATTTCATTTTCATTACCACCAAGTACAATTTTACTAGGTCATTTTTTTGTGTGTTTATACTAGCAATGAACGAGCTGTCTCTAAAATAACATCTAGGAGTCTCTTTTTATAAATGATGTCATTGCAACATGAGGGAGCTTAAATTTATTTTTTAATGCATGTTATTTTCGAAAATCCGATTTATGTTTCATTTCTTTGCATGTCCGTATACTTCTTGTTAAATGTTTGGTTGTGTGTACATATAATAACGGCCTATTTTCATTTATTATTAGCTTAACATTTTTTTTGCAGATTAGGCAAAAAATAATGAACAATTATGTGAGCCAGTGTTACCGTCACAAAGTACCTTGACATTTGCGAATAGACATTTAACTAGCATAGACTGAATTACCAGGCACATATAGTTCTATAAACAGGGCAGGCCAATTTATCCCGCATTGTAAACTGTTGTGGTCTAATTCTGGCAAAACAATTACAACTCAGCAATGAGGTAGCGATAACGACACGACCTCATTACGACAATGAGACCACGATGCGCTCGTTCACCATTTTACGTTACGACCTTGTACAACACTGTTCCATTTTGTGACCAATCTACTTGACGGTCCTATATTACTCAGTTACCGTGTGTTATTCAATTTTATTCTTTTTTAAAAGCACAAAAACAATCAACAGTTGGACAATTGGCCACTACGCTTTATCTCCGTCAATCCGCACCGGACTGTAAAGGACTTTGCTCTAGGGTGCCTGTAGCTGGTGATTCAAGAACGAAGAACGAACGTATTACTACCATCAGTTGAAAAAACTCTTTTAAGTAATAACTGTCAAACAGTAGAATATTTAAAACTTAGCGATAAAGGGCGTGGTCATGACACGTGCACATTTCTACAGTAATGCTTCCGCGTAGTCGTTCCACGTTACGACAACCTTTGTATAATTATGTCGGTGCCGTTAGGCCTTTGTTTCATTAGAGTGACACGTCCGCGGTTCTAGCACATAGAAAATTATCCACAAAGAAATGTATACGACAATTTCAATTTGGTTGTTTGAATTAAATTTACAAATATTTACATATACCTATTTTTTATAGTTTATCGTTGCCATTCAAAGAGATAATTTTGAATAGAGACAGTGATTATAATCATACGATTAATTTTTCGTATCAAACAAAATGTAAGTTTAACACGTACATCATATCATAATTAGGAAACTTACAAACCAAGTTACAATTGCTAATATTTAGTTACAAATATATAGTCAATAAATTACAATTACAAAGATCACAAATATATAATGATGAATACATAATTTTAAATAAAAATTGAGTGATCTAAAATGTAACGAATTCCAATATTTAAATGTTCTTCTAATTCATGGAATCTTACTTAGTATGTGATTTAACTATGACATTTTGTAAAGATGTTTTATCATAGCATATTGGTTTTAGGACAAGTTTTTTCCCACAAAAATAAGATCATCACCATCAGCCAACATCTGTCTCTGAGCTCGGTCTTCAGTTCGTCTCATCCCGTTACTTCTCGCTGAAAAATATAGGCTTAATCACTCACTTAGTATACTCAAGACACATAGTGTTTCTTTGTCATATATTTCTTAATAAGATTTTTTGGTCTAAAACACATAGTCCTAAAATGAGCAAAAAATAATTACGTACTTGTGGTCCGTTTGTCGAGACCATTTTACTTTTTTGTTCCCTTTTTACGTCCTCTAATTAAGTAATTATACTGATTGTCGAGATTACTGCAGGTCGTGGATACCAAGCGAATTATCACTCGCTTATCTCACCGACTTTCTTTACTTTTTTAACCTTTTCACGTAATTTGGGAACAATTTAACGGAACATTAGGTTAGAAACCAAGACATCTTGAAAAATGTAAAATTCTGGTTCAGTATATTGACACGATGAAAATAAAACTAAGTACAGGGGAACACAGAGGTATTTGTATCAGTTATTGATTCGTCACACATAAAGATGGAGTTACTTATGACATTCATAAAGCTCTCTGAAACGTGACACAGATAATTATGTTTTTCAAATGAAAGTAAATGTATGCAAAGCAAAATTAATGTAAATGACATACAGCAAGTAATATCAAAGATCAAGCGACGGAAGTTTTAATGATGATTCATACAAAATGTGGGAAGAGCATTAAATTCGTAAAGAAGCCTGATAATTAGCGTCATTCCTCAAAACGTAACGAATAGCCTTAATGATTTGAGGACACACAAAGAACTTGTTTGATCATGATGCGGCGACGTAAAGCGACGTCTAAGCCTTATTGTTGAGCCGTTAGAAGCACTTTCTACCCGCTACTAAAACAATGTGATACGGCATGCACCAGGTAGCCCGTGATTCCTGGTAACTGCTATTGCTGATATGAGAATAGTCGCAGCCAAATCGTCACCAATACCACGTTTACAATTGCTTATCGCTTGTCGCTTGAACCCATTTGGTCGGTAAACGGTTCAAGAGTAAAGTTAATATGTTGAGAGCGAATCCAAAACAATCCTAAATGAAAGTGATTTTGCTTATTAATAATAATTTACGTATTTCATCTTTGTTTTAGTATCGTTAATGAGATTGTTTTGTTTTCGTATAATTAACTTACTGTTCTTAAGAGATTTTTTGTATTAATTCCTCAGTGTTACTGTTTCATCAAGATGATGTCACAATATAAAGGTATATAGGGAAAATAGAAACCGTGATGTGATGGTAACTTATTTTCGTTATGTCGTCCATGACACTCTCAAATGGTATTGACCAATGTCAGCAACCTCATGTATACAGTTATAGACTAGTGTTTTTAGACAATGTGCTACTGCAGTGGTCGAGGGTTCATTTCCTGGCACGCATCTCCGACCTTTCTACACTATTTACCTATCTATCCTATCTATATGCCTTGTCTATCTTTCTATCGACATATCTGTTAATCACCATACACCTACCATATCCAAGAAATCGTTTCCACCAGACAATCCGAAGGGTGGCCCTTTAAAACTGATTATGGCTCCAGTGGATTAATCTCACAGCCCCCTTATTACGTAGCGTTAAACCCACTTACCACGCGGACCGCGGCGGCCCATGAAAATTAATTTCACTTGTGAATGCCAGATTCACTTATCACATTTTCAATCTTATAATGGATAATTTATTATCCGTTTAAATTGATTTCTATCAGAAATGTATAAGTCTTTTGCGGTTTTATCACGACTGATAAAAATATGAATGAAACTTTCTTCTGTAGTGGTGACGAGGACAGGATTCGCAATGTAACTCATGAAGTTTCAAGCGAAAATTTAACTGTTTCTTCAGAAAATATCGTATTCACTGGTAACCTACGCTCAACTATATTTAATACGTTACATGGAATATTCCCCAAGCGCACAGAGAGTTCTTTAAAAAGGCGTGTAAAGAGCGCTCCTTCAAAGCAGACAGTCCATTGCTGAGCACAGATCTATTCTCCACCTTCATCTCCACACACAGATTTAGATAGATGGGGATACAAGTTATTTGCTTATCCATCTGGAAAATGTTTATGAAACGCCTTTAAAGTTCCCTACGAAGTTTAACCATTGTAAGGTAACAAAACCGGCATCGACTTCACGTATTCGACAGAATTTACCAATAGCCATTACCGATCCAAGTAACTAAAGCGTCTGCTGTGGTTTACAAATCCATATTATTTAAATAATTGAATTCGTGCTGTACATCATCTCGATGCGCGACTTCTGCTAATTTGGAACAGATTTATGACCGATTTTCATGCAAATGTTTGTACAGCAATTCTAAGTGATATGGTCGGTTTGATTTTCGCTCATGCGAATACGATACGGATTGAGTTTGCTTGTCACAAACGATTCTAAAATGCTTTGTAATGATAATGCGTGTTCAAAATGAATATTCAATGAGTACATAATTTCATGGTGGGTACATTTGTGGATCTTATTGTTGTAATTGGATGTATTTGAAGCTGAAATAAATTGAAGTTGAAATAAATAATTCTACTTTTTTATGGGAAGAGTGTTGCAAATGAGGTGACAATGTTCAAAGTTAGCTGCTGCCACGCATGGATATCTGCAATTAATCTCTAATAAGACTGTAGAAATGGGTCTGTTAGTAGTCTTAGCCCAGTTAGTTTATGTTAATATGAGTACAGTAGTCCGTACTATTAGAGGTTGGTCACAGAACTTTGACTATTCACTACCTCTTATCATCCAATGCTCCGTAGTTTTAATTTTATCTTTTTGGTATATTTTATTATTTATATTTTATATATTTATATGCAAGGAATAAACATTGTCCTTCTTTCTTACTATTGACGACTGAGACGATTGTCACAAACACATTCTGTAAATTGGGAGCCAACATTTAAACTGCTAGGCTATCTGCACTACGATAAACTTTCAAAATCATCATTGCATTATTTATCTAAGACTCAATAACATCACGATATAACCATGTTGCAATAACTTCGTGTTCCTAATGGCTTGGGGTTTTCGCAATTGAACCAAAGGCCACAAATTGACGCAACAGCGCGTTCCGATAATCCCAGCACGTCGCCTGTAACGGAGTCAGCGAGGATTTTCACTTGCGGCTGTTCCCTTTTGTTTGACAATTCGATATGCAAGTCTTTTTGCGGCTTATTGACGCTGGCGCGACGCCAACTGACTTTGGCGCGTCACAGCCTGGGCGTTCATTTCGTACAAATCTATATGTGTCTTACAGTGATAAAAATCTACATTATTTAGATTTCAATTCGAATGCTCTGTGTAGTCGTTTTTGTTTCTTAATTGAACAAAACCGTGATCCGGTGGCTAAGTTAATTTGATGCGGGAAATGTCAACTCAACGACAAGAACAAGACTTGGGCATGAAAATAATTTATATCAATGTCACAGTTTTGTTGGTTGCCTGGTATGTTTATGAAATCTGGTAAATATACGAGACGTAATCAATGTTACGTATGAAATAAGTAAAAATGTATGCGTAGTTCTTAAGTTATATTAATACGTAGTGCAATGAAAACTTAATAATAATATCCTTAATAACTGGAACTGTCTGAACTTACCGACACTATAAACCCTATTCCTACAGTCCTTTTCAGCGGCACAGGTCACTTGAGATGCTGCCCGTTCGCTACTTGGATCACTTAAAAAACTTACTTAAGAAAACTTAAAAAGCTTTAGTGTTACTATCATATGAATCTTAAAGCGTATTACGCAGATATCCCCAATAATGATTTGGGCGAGATAAGCTTTTCAATTAAGAGGCTCGATCAAACACTTACGATAAAGTCTTTGGAAGCGATACTTAAACATATTATTGGTTCGTACTGTTTGTTCACTCCTTGATCTGTTTGCATAAATGCGGCAACTTTCAAACTCACCGCAATCAACTGTTGGTAGGATTCATACTTGTCTTAGAATCTGAATAAATTATATCGTATAAGTGTGAAATTTCTTTCAATTTCTTTATATTATCAAAAAAATATGTTTTGTGTTTTGCAGTGTTTTGCAGTCCTTGAAAACAGCAGCAATGGCGCTAACTTGCTGCTAAGGGGCAGTAATTGAAGTAGACCTTCAAAAGTACAAAACGACGTTTCTACCTATTTTTAGCCGGCGCATTTCTTTCTTCCTTCAATAGTGTAAAAGCCGCTCTTTAAAGCTAATGAAATATAGTTTCACAAATTATATACTTCAAATATGTATGTAAGCAAGTCATGATAATTGGAAATATTATAATTTAAATTTGATTTAATAAGACAGAACTTAAGTACATAGTGACAGGTTAATTATAAGTAATTGACTAGTTTATGCACACATTTACTTGTTTAAATATTCTCGAGGGATCCTATACGCCCACACACTATGATAGATCGTGAAGAAACTACTCAAAGAGGTTCTTCCGCGACAAAGGTCAGAGGACAATCCATAATAATAATCAAAATTTATTTATAAAATTAATAAACTGTACAATAATTAAAACACACACACATGTTAATATGTAACATGGTTCACATTTCTGTTTACAAAGAGAGTTGCATCATTCTAGCACCTGATCGGATTGTAAATCAATGAACTCGATTCACGATTCGAAATAAAAACATTGGCATCATGCCCAGATGCTAGTGTTGGACGACATTTATGCGGACAATGAGATGAAGGTGATAGAAATGTCAGTCCGTAACTTCATTTGCTATTTCTACGATTGAGAATATGCATTCGGTTGATACCTAACTAATACAAAGACATTGATCAAACGCGAGAAACGTGTGAAATTAAAATACGGAAACAAAGCCTCCGTAATGCTATTTACTGCCCAAATTATTTTCATTGACCCTTGTTCACACGTTGTTCTCCGCAAACAACCCCAACTTTTCACTTTACGAAAATCATCTTCTGCATTGGAAAATGTGCCTTGTGCCCTTAACACGAGTATCAGAATGAGTTCATTGCTTGCCGATTCCAGTGGAGATTCCATAAGTCTCATTACAGGGGATTCTAACCCGTCAGACAAAGAAATAGGGCCGTTATTTGTGAGGCACGACTCGGGTAGTGGTATGTTAGAGGTAAATAATGACTCTCTAAAAATAATTTACGTGTTTGTTTAACTTGAAACCTTTGGGGGGCATTGTTTTACTCAAGCCTTCGTTTTATTTAGCGACAGTTATTTGGAGAAAACTGTAACGGCTGTGACTCGGTCTAATATAAAGGTAACACAAAACACTCATTCTCTTATCATGAAAGGCTTAGCACAAAACTAACCCATTGTCCAGGATTATATCACAAAAGTATAACTTATTTTAAAATATTTTAAATATATTTAATATTATACTTCAATAATATAGCTTTATACAACAATATTATTTGCGTGTCAATATAATCTGCTCACAATTATATTTTCACAATTACAAAAACATGGAATGCAGAAAAGCAAATAATCCCAAGACCTTTTTTAATTTAAATAATCCTTATTTTACAGTTCATCGTTTCTCGAGCGCAAGGCTTAAAGTCATAACTTCATAATCCTAGGATTTACCATAACTGTAATTTGTGTCTTTAACGCTTGCCTTTATGATGAAAGATGGGGAACCCTAGCAATTAAGTTTTAAATAGAGTGCAGTATAAAATAAAATCTCTCGGACTTATATACGTCGATCGTAGTTCTGTTAATGTCCTGTACATTTTTTTATAAATTCTGTTTGCGAGAGAAGAGGGAGGGTCAGGAAATGAAGACTTAATTATGGTGCAAGTTTTTAAATCGTTTTAAATAAAGTGGTCTTATGGCAGGAACGCTATGGTGTAGTCGTTATGGTGTTTTTTATGCGATTTATAATATAATGACGTGCTAGTGTCAAGTTATAATTTACGACGTCTTTGTGGAAGTCCAAATTAAAACAGAAAACAGCTTGGTGTGAAGTGAGTGAATGTTGTTATAATTCATCAAATTTGGGCGTCTCCCAGTCCTTGGTGGGCCGGGAAAAAGCTGGCGAAGGAAACTCAAAAACCTCTAAATATTTAAAAAACGCCAAGTTGTAATATAGATTTAGTTCAATAATAAAGATGAGCATACGTAAAAGCTCGTGTAATCGTCCCCCTAATCTCTTAAGCTTCTAATTATCGTGATTGCCATTTTTATTCAGGACCTGCTATGTATAATGTGTCGAACGGTGCCCAGCCGACATCCTGATAATAAATATCGGCTTATGTATACAACCTCTTATAATTCTCATTCCAAAAACAAATACCTCCCACCAACCTTCGATACAACGGATAACAATGATATTTCCATACTTCGAAACAAACTTCACAATATCTGAAGCCTCTTAAACCTGCCTCGTGCGATTCCAACTTGGATAGTTAGCGATACTGATATACAAGCTCGGAAATTGAATCCTAAAACTTGGAACTTTGGCACTCTTTAGCTTTCGACTTTGCTTTGGTTATGATTTATGAGCAGCTGTTCGGGGGTTTGCAGTTAGATTTAGTTCACATGATTTCGAGGAATTAGATTATGCATGTTTAAATAAAAATATAGAACCGGAGGAAATAACTCACCGCATTTTTTGAATACAATGTTAACCGTCACATTAGGTAGGGCCATTAACTATGTGACTCTAATCAGTACAGTCAACTAGTAAGTTTATTATTTATATATTTTTTGTTATTAACATATGTTATTATTATTATTATCACGTACGTTATTTTTAATTAGTGGGTAAGCATTCTCGTAAATTACTGAGTTTTTCGGGCTTCATTTTAAGCTCACACGATTGTACTTTCTAGAAAGGTTGAGTGTTCCGTAAATAAGCACAGTTGTTTATTGTTGATGGAATAACAAATTGAAAACGGACGGTTAAACGCTTCGCGGCGATGTGTTCTGAGCGAGTTAACAAAACATCACTTTGTTAACAGAAGGGGCCCTGAAGTAGCCGTGTTTCAATAATTTTTGGGAACATTGAGAAAATATGAGACAGTTTCTGTGTGCTTTAGATTATTACGCGGAGAGAATATTACACAACAAATTCAGAGCGATATCAAGTTTTGTATCCATTTATATTTTATG
>DWMP01000233.1:0-10509 GCA_018245295.1 Agara epimachia | reverse complement strand
ACAAGAATGCGGTGTTCTGAAAGTCGAACACAAGTGTGTAGTGCCATTTCGCGTTCAATTTATGTAAATCATTCTGTCTCAGAAGGAGTACATCTCGATAACCATTATAATCACATAACATTAGTCCTGATTAGCAACCTTTTGTTTATTGTCAGGCGACGAACGTGCTACTAGGGCCGATAAACAATGCAAACGCGAACGTGGACATGCGGGTGGTGCGCGGCGTGCGGTCGGCGCCTGCGGGCGCCAGCGAGCAGTTGCTGCCGGACTTCTACTGCGAGCACACCACGCTGGCGATGAACCGGGAACGTCGTAAACAAGTATGCTCCTCCATAGAGATTTCACATCGAACAATACCTACCGATAATTATGCTTACCTAAAGAGGCCACTAAAAAAATATCTTCATCGGCGTAGAAGAGGCGAAACAAAATTGCCAAGGAACCCTTTATCGTAAGTTCCTTGCCGAAATCCTTAGTCTCCAGATGGATGACACCAGAGGTAGATATACCTCTAAGGGAAATAGGTGTGACGATATGTATGCTGAGTAATACCTCACCTTAAACCCGACAGAAACCTGCCGTCGTTTTGTTGTTGCATTTTAACTGACAATTGGCAGTGCTCCACGGCACAAAACGTATAGAAGGATGGTAACACTGTCAGAAACTGTAGTTGACTGCAAGTTTAACTAAAACCGCAGTAACAAGAGACATTGGTAACGTGTTATATAATATTTTTGTTGTAGGCCTTACTGAAAATACTCCAATTGGTAAAACAAGATATAGAGCGAGAGAGGAAATCCAAGCAGGGATTGGAGAAACTCTCGATGGCGATCAAACAAACACCAACGTTCGGGGGCGATGATTCACAACAGAATGTCGCTGACAAATTGTACCACGTAAGAATGGCAGCTTTTATAGTGTATCACGTTGTAAAAGTCATTATTTACCGTGCAAGTACATGCAAGGAGTCCAATATAATATGTATTGTTTTAGATGAGATCGATGCTCACATACTTGGAAGCCGTGCGATATAAAATAACAAGTAGTTTGAATGAATTGGATAGTAGACCACCGGTGCAACATCCCCTCGCCACTCACATACAAATCATCAGGGACAAACAAGGCTTACAACAGAGTATACTAAAAGTGAGTTATGTCTGCACAATCTCACCCACACACTCATCAACCAATAAACAAATTATTTTACACATCTACGTATATCACATAATAATTGTGATTATTTGAAGAAAACAGAAAAACAATATAGCACAATTTATGGAAGAAAATCTTTGAGATTCGTTATAGATTTTCAATCACTGTTTCATATCAGCCACTTGTATAGTTTATAACTTCTGCATAAAAACGTGTCAAATGTTTAAGGTTCCGCCGTGGCTCCAAGCAGATTACCAGAACGAGGTGAACAAAAACCTGCTACCAAATTACACAGCCTTAACGAAGAGTGTAAATGGCGGGGAAGAACGGGAGAGGCGAGATTCTATAATGAGTAGAGCGTCGAGTAAGCTGAGGATAGAGCATCTGTCGTTTCGAAAACACTCGGACATCAAGAGTGCGCCGGCAACGCCTGTGTGTTCAGATTTGCCCACGCCCACCTTGAAGCCTGACACCCCAGAGGCACCGCCGCCTCCCGAGAGCCCTTTGGACTGGAGCGAGCGAGGGGCAGGCGATGGACTCTCCAATCAGCAAGATAGTGATTTCGGTAAAGTTTAAAAATCCCTAATATAATTCCCAAAAACGAAAATTCACATAAGTAAGTTTAATCACTTCATTCTGTATCTATTCACTAATTTTCACGCGAAAAGATGCAATCCATCCGAACTCAAACACCAACTAAATTGGAATAAGCAATCAATGTCTACATATTATAATAATCATAGGTGTTTTAATGAATTTTAGATGAGTTTTCTTCTCAAAGCGGCAGCTCTACTGATTTAACCGACATCGGCAAAAACAGTACCAATGATGACCAAGCACAAAAGATAATAGGAAAATGTCGCGCCTTGTACACTTACGAGGCAAGACTGAATGACGAACTCACTTTGTCACCAGGTAAACGTCATTTTACTTTATTACTTCGCAAATTTGTGTGCGCTGTTGCTCCTTTGTTTTCCTAATTACCCACACATATTAAATTCTAAGTCACGCCCGCTGCTCCGCTGTTATTCTGAGACATTGTTAAGTAAACAAAAATGCCATAAGTAAGTATAATTCAATGTTGGCAAGGTTCACGATTAACAAATATGTGCCATATTAGTATTCAATTACCTCAATAATACCTATTAGATATATTTCACGATCGTATCAGGAAAGGCCTTGTGTTCCGAATCAGTTTACGGAGATTGTCTCATCGGTTACTAAACAGTGTTACGTTTAAATAAACGCTTTGTTGCGCTGATTGCAATGCGATTTTTTTGCCACTCCGCAAAAACACTTGCAAATATCATTTCCCTCTGAACAATCACTTATCTCGGAAGCATACAACGTCAACGTTGTCTTGCATCTTGAAGTTTCACTTTTGTTGAGACACAAACGCAAGTGAGTAGTTCATTGAAATACGATTGTCCGCTACAACTACATTTCGCCAACACATCTTACGATAATAGGCACGTGTATTCATAATGCGAATTGTTATACATATATCTGCTGGCTTGGTAACTTTTCATCGTTTCATTTAGCAGTAATAACTTTTTTTCGGACTTGCAATCTTTTCGCTAGGCTCCATACTAGGTACCCACGTTATTTTCCTCTTACCCATCCACTGTGCATATTATGGTGATGTTAGGATAGAGTTATAATACATATTATATTTGTGTCGGCAGGTGACATAATAAATATCTATGAGAAGCAGGACGACGTCTGGTGGACCGGCGACCTGAACGGGTGCTTCGGCATATTCCCGTCGTCGTACGTGGAAGAGATAACCTCGTGCATTTGATTGTGGTCAATCGTAGACAATACCAATCTCTCGGGCCTTTAAAAGGCGTGTTCGAAGATTAGTCACGCTGCATTAAACTGTTGGGACGGTTTATTACTAGTTTTAAGTAAATTATACAGTTCGTGTTACTTTTCATGGAAATATTTGTATAATAACATACAGTATAATTGGGCGTTATAATATGATGAAATGGAGCGTATATTTAAAATTATATTTTACAACGTTCCTGGTGTTTTCCGACCGCCGTTTATCGTATATAGCGATGGAATATTGTGAATGATTGAATGTTGTTTCGCCAAAATCCATAATATGAATTTATTAAAAGGTGGGGGCGTTACTGTAAGGAAATTCAGTCATATTGATATTATGCCCGCCGCGAAAATAAAGGAGGTAGAACTTAAGCAGACTAGTTCTCTACGATTAAGTGAAAACTGAAAACTGTTAAATGTGCTATGGACATAATATACACGTAAGGTGTAATCAATTTATTACGTTAGTTACATGCAAATATATTAACTACGTGCAAGTAATTTAAACTATAAATTAATTGTTGTCGTTTGCACGGTATTTTTTTGTTTGTTTAGAAAACATTATATCCATTGTTATTTATAAACGTTATGAGTAGACTTATTACCGTAAGCAAGGCACTGGATATTGTACAGAAGGTACAGATTTTAGTTCTATAGATGTAAATTATGTATGTAAAGATGTAAACCAAAGTATTATATGTAATAAAGGAGTTACAACGTTTAAAGAGTATGAAGTATTTTAAATTCAACCCATGGAATAAACCTTTCAAGTCTTCGAAAATGTGTATAATTTTGTAGTAATGCTGTTTAAGTAGGGCATGAATCGACATCGAAATCGAAGTGTTTAAGTGTAGGTAATTAATTATTTCCAAATAATTGTGTGTATAATGGTCGTTGCCTTAAAACTACATGAGAATTGAGGACTAAATAAAAAATATAATTGAGATGACAACAAGTTCTTTATTAAAATAACGTTTATAGAATACAGTGTTGGCAAGATGGGACTGTAGTCCAAAATACCTAGTACTAAACCATGTTACACTTACGCTCTATTAACAATAACTTTACGCCTAGACTTCGAGTGACACCAGTGACATTACTCTGAAGTTTAAAAAAGTCCAATAATTTCGCATTACAGTTGATCATTGAAAACACTTTGAATCATAATAACTGAAAATAACCATAAAGTACATATTTATGAGATTTGTTTTTTGTTTCTATAATAAAAAAATCAATGATCATTTATGATTTAAAAACGATAAACTACCGTGAAAACTGGTACAATACTAAGCACGTCTAGCACTTTCATACTTTAATTAACTGTAACTTCTTAAGTGCTGCGAATAATATGTACACATTTGTTTCATTCCCATACTTTTATACGCAATTTTTGATGTTCACGCAATAAAATATTGAACTACTATTTCACGAATTATCACTGATGTCATAGTTTCACTACCTGACCGCGTTCCTGTAACATAACTTAGGTACACGTTGTAATACAAATGAAGTTAATACAAGAAGCATGTCTTACATATAGAGCTACAAAGTTATATTGTTTCTAACATCCTTATATGCGTATGTTGCACAAGTGATACATTAAAATAGTAATATTGGACACATAAATGAATCGCACATATAATTGTTAATATTCATATCGAGTTACAACTACATGCACTTTGGCTGATTCTGTATTTACGGACGCAAATCAAGATAACCATCGGTAGCTTTTATGCCTCATTTATATGAATATATCTACCACTATTATCTATTACAGTATATTCAACACGTATGAGTCGCAGTAAAAATAGCAAGGATCCGGCGTGGCCCTATTCGTAGTCATATCAACACCAAGCATAGTGGTTCTGAACTACTTTGTTGTCGACAGATTTCGTTTTGATGCGGCATTATATTATCACACCTCGGATAGTTGCATATACATATTTTCCCTGTCTATTAAATTTCAAGTCCACTCATGTTCAGTTAAATATCTTTATTCCCATTACGACATATTTTTGTCACTTAGTACATGATGACAATATTACATAAACATCGAACCGGTGCGGGTAGATACAAAAAAAAAATTAAATACATTAATAATGATATATATTACTACTCGTGTTATAGGTATGGTTGAGTTGCTTCGGCGATTATTGCCACCTTACTACGACGTATCTCAATTATTTAAATTACGGCAACAATAAATTCTCACGTGTGCTCGTGGACAGACAATCTCGCTAAACCCACCTACGTTAACTACATTATTATCTTATTTTAAATGTAAAGATTCCTTTATATCTGTTCGTCACCTCTCTGACTTTATTTACGTAAACTATTCTCGCGGTTTGCCCTCTAAACATCTATATACTTATTAGTATATCAATCAATGTTAACAGTTAGTACATGTGCACCTACTCTCCTTAAGACACTGCACAGCATTGTCACAATTTCACTTTCACCATGAAACTTACATATTCACAAAAAGTATGCTTTGGTAAAATCAGATTTATAACAAAAAAGTCGTAAGATTAGTTATAGTCACTATGCACTCCACAAGTACCTACCTATATAATAATTAGGGAAGTCCAAATATCTGTTTATTTAAATCCACAATTAAACAATGGAATATATTCAATTGTTAAGTTAATTTCGAAATTTATTCTTCGATGTAATATTTTTCTCTAACTAAACAAACTTTCCTTTTCTTTATTATGTAGTTCACAAAGTTAGGACTGTTTTATGGTTGAAAAGGGAGTATTTAATAATATTTAAATACCTAGATCATAGGGTGGCTATTCTTTGGTTTGCGCGTATGAACTAGAGCTCAAATCTTAAACGCTATGAAATAGCAACTGTGCGAGTTCATCTCTTATTTATTTATTCATTTATTATCGTATCTTATTTATTTTTATTCAATTTTCTTTACGACTATTTCAAACATAAAGCTTTATTATCTACATACAGCCAATAACATTAGGTACGCCTTAAAATATATATATTAAAGAAACGTGTCGCACGCATGGCAGGAAAAAGGCCCTAACAGTTACTTTTAATGTCAACAATGGAGGCATTACATAGGTGTAACAATTTCCTGACAGTCTTTACGTCGTAAGCCTATGTTAGACGTTCCAATACCTACGCCAGTTTGAAATCCCAAAAATTAAAAGCAAATATAGTACGAAGACCCAAACGGAGTACGAATTTTTCATAAGATTCTAATGGCGTTTTCTAACTATGCACATTAATATATTGAAAAGACAAGAGCAGTATATTATGATAATATCACTTATCATAAATGTACCGTCATAGTTATTCCCGACGAGAATAGATCACGTAAATTCTTATTATACATATAACCAGTTATTGAATACCGTCATTATTATCCGAAAATAGAATCTCTGATCCTTCTACCTTTTCTATATATAAAAATATGCATCGTCTACTTGTACCTACTCGTATATTTATCATGCGTAATGCTATCGGATAAATCTATCGATTACGAAACCCTATAGCAGTTTATTGGAACTGATTAGCGAGAATCATGTTTTGACAATGATTAGCGAACGGAATGTTACAATTTCACGTTCCCCAAATGAGATAGACCAACCGCGAAACGAATTCACTCAGACGCATAGTGATACTGATGTTTTTAACAAATTGTTACGTAATGATGACAAATTGTTAGAATCCAGATACACTAAAAGGCATAATTAAAAATACGGATAACCATTTAGATTCTTCAGTTGGGTTATTCGGTCAGTATATATATGTATATAGGAACTTATATAATACGTACCTATATAGGATAGTACAGCAATCGAATAGTGAGCGAGGCTCGTCAGTTACCTTATTAATAGATTTGACTTCAACAATGTTAGGTGCCGGAAGCCAATCTGGAATAATATCCGAACGTTATGTTGACATTATGTAAAAAAAAATTAAAGCGGCTCAGTAGTGCTTTGACACGCCACATACAAAATTGATAACAAACAATAGATAAACCAATAATAATAATAATAGTAAACCTTGTTTTGTTACTAGTTCACTGTACAATATTTATCTCGAAGTTTGTATCAAGGTAGTGTGATAAATATGTTTTTTTTCAAAATTCCGTATGCTACTGTTTCCTATAATCGTAAACATGATCACGGCAAGTGCTTGTACACTTGTAGAGTAGCTACGTATTGCATTTAATGCATATTCATGAAACTGTGAAACCTAGTATGTCGCAAAACATTTTCAGCTGGCTCCATTATAACCAATACTTTAGTGTAGCCATGTTTAAAAAACCTAAACAGCGCTTGTAACAATAGATTTATCCAAAAGCCCCGCGACTTAATACGTCGATTATAATCAATTTTCACATTTGATGCCGAAATAAACAAAAAAATCCGCCATCTTTGTTGCAAGTAGATATATGGTCATTGATTACCATAACCTAGTTACCTTACTTTCCATTTTTCTACTACGAAAATTTCAATCTTAAAAAATAACTCTGGTAATCGGCGTCGCGTTTGGAATTGACCAACGATCCTGATGCATCTAATAAATAGATTCTTTTGAAACGAGACGGTGCCTTTACATGATAATATGTAGTAATTTGTTTCTGTAAGCGCGTTGTCACACTACGTATAAAGCAATAAGAAACCTGTTTCGTAATTTCAAATGAAACGAGTTATTAATATCACAGAAACCCTCTCTTCGCGGGGCATCAAATCCAGTGATAGATATTTCGAGTTTACACCCACCCCTAACTACCGAGCTAGTCTAGCAACCTAGCTAATGTCTACACTCGCGTCAATTATACATTTATAGTAACTGAGCGCCCTGATGTAGAACCACGATATCTATTTATCTTTTAGTGACGACACTTATCAATATTTTAGCTTCCGAAATCATATGGAGTCCGCCAGTAAAGGTCGTACTATAGGGCGCTTCGAAACCTACAAATATTACAAAGGTTCATGTCTAAACTAGCACAACAACAACACTGTGATTGATAAAGAAATATACGACACAACGTTTTCTGTTCAGTATTGTCCAATTTTGAAAAACAGACTTCGTTAGGCGTTATATTTTATAGAGGCTCGCCTCTTTGGAAAATGTAGAACTCGAAGCTATCGAGGAAACCTCACGAGGTCCAAAGGTCTGTAGTCTGCAATAAGTGGTCAAAACTTGGGAGGAAATTTTAAAATGGCAATTTTTTATAGCGACTACATACTACATATCAAACAATTCTGTAGTAATAGTAGTTTGTACCGTCGTCCACGTGACATAAGCACTAAGATTTACAGCCGAGTTGGTATATAAATCAATTATATTTACGTTGTTACGGTTACATCCAGATTGTAATTACTTCTATTTGTATGGAAATATCTAAATTGTACTTTAATATGTCTGTTGTTGCGATGGTTATTTCTGTTAAAACGTACTTCTACAAATGTTACATGATCTAAACGTTTACAGCTCTGTCATTAAACTTACCGTGACGTCACTTTTCAGTACGTACGAACATCCAACCGAATTCATTCCTTGACCATTCGGATCATAATGAACGAACAAAATGATCATTATGCCAAGGACAACTAGTTTGAAACGAGAAGTAGACATAAAACTTTAATAGAGTAATGGAAACGTAGGAGGTGCGTTGGACAAAAAATAAAACAAAACAAATCATGCTACAAATATTAAAAAATATAATAGGCGTACAAACAAATATAATAATCATCATAAAATATGCAACATTGACAAAATAATACTTGTAGACATTAAAAATAAATTAATCAAATTATATAAGAAAGGAATGTAAAATCTTTGATTTCTCTAACAAATGCAAAAAATAATTACAATTTCATACAAAACAATAACAAAATTTGTCTAAATCCATAACACTCTCACTGGTAGGTACTACAACGGTTGGATATTAAAAATAAAAACGAGTCAATGAAAGAAAAAAATTGTCGACATACACAATAATAAGTAGTGGGTACAGCATGCTACATCTTTAAGGAAACTTATTGGACCTACTGTATTTTTTGTGCTGTGTAGGTAATACAAGTCCGTTCTATGAATACACGCGTACACGCTACATTAATTAATTCCACTTGAAACATAAAATAAAAATAAAGAGTTTACAAATACATACATCGTGGACACAAGATGCAGAATTAAACTTAAAACTCGCGTAATCTATATAGATTACGTGCCGTCATCGTGTCTATACACGATGTAACAATACAACACATGTAAATAATGAGAATGACACAGAGGTTATCGATTCCGCAAGCTCCAATCGATTTATCAACCATTCGATTCCGGGGAAATGGCCGCCGAAATCTAAAACGCTACGTCATTACTGCTTTGCAGATGACATAGATGCAAATAACACGGTGAGTATATATCAGTTGAGCTCACGGAATCGTTACATTCGAATGCACTAAGAATAAACGCACACTATACAATAATGACTATTGTCGGCGTCACTACGGTGACGGATATAAAAAAAAAAGCCAATGGAGGATAAGTGTACAGATGGATAGGTATATAACATGCATATTGTTCGCGATAGGCGTACCTAGCTGCACACATTTCGTATCATCTACTTGCTGGCTATTGTATTATGTCGAGTAAATCGCTATTCATAGACGGCGCGTCGTGGGCCGTAAACGTTTTCACTGTTGCACTCGCATTTATATACAGTTCGTGAAGCGGCGTACGCGCGCGCGTTGGCTCCACGCACACGCCAATGAGTATGTCGCGTACCGCGTAACGCAACAGATCTGTCGGTGCGTGCGTACGCGGCTCGAGACTTTCGAGACGCAACGCGACAACAGATGGAACGTTGGTTCTGACGCCCGTGGGATAATAATGAAAACACCGCGAGGGAGACACCGATCAATACACTACACGACTAGAAGTTGAGCGATAATAAAAATAGAAGTGGACGCAGTTTAGAGATTGCAAGGGACACGGGATCGCGTGCGATTAACGCCACCGCGCCTCCGGTACACCAACTACCTCTATGACTACATTACGATTACAATACGTTTATTATATTATATACATCTTATTTTAAAATGCGCAGTGTCATAGCTAACCGCTGTAACATTGGAGCTGTGTGCATTGGTGTGAATCTAATGTGTCAACTAATGGGAACTATTCGTTATGCGGTATACGATACGAGAAACATTGTGGCAGTGTTGATTAATATCCGTTTCTCTGTTTATCATATCAATGACACCCGATGAACATTTACAATTTCACCCGTCGATACGCAATGGGTAGTGCGGCAAGGGATGCGAGCCATCGTACCGATTTCACAAACATTTACCGGTTTATTGTCGAGCAAATTTAAATTAATCGATATAATGTAATTTTATCGATTTCTCATTAAAAAAAACTATCGCCCGATAAGGGTTCGTTCAAAAACTTGAACAACTGCGTAGTCGTACATACATAAAGCTGCATACCCATTTGTGATGGAACGTGAGACGTCAAACGGAAACTCTGTGTGCACTTAGCGCGGTA
>DWMP01000232.1:0-10509 GCA_018245295.1 Agara epimachia | reverse complement strand
GGTGCGATGAACCTTCTGTAGAACGATTATTAGGATATGATTATGGATATTCGCCTTGTGTTGGTAAGTTCTGATATTATTTTTAAACCATAATAACACATTGACTTATTTTGGGTCAAGTTATAATATTATTTTTTTTCCAGATAATGAACCACCAGTTTTCCAAAACTGTCCTCAACAACCTATTGTAGTACAAACCGATATTAATGGTGGACTACTTCCTGTAAACTTTACAGAGCCTACAGCGGTAGATAACTCAGGTGCTATCGCGAGATTAGATGTAACTCCTAAACATTTCAGAACTCCAATCCAGGTGTTCCATAATATGGTAGTAAGATATGTCGCATTCGATTTCGATGGAAATGTTGCCATTTGTGAAGTGAATATTACTGTGCCAGATTATACACCTCCAAGACTTAACTGTCCACAAAGTTACGTTATAGAATTGGTAGATAAACAGGACAGCTATGCGGTTAACTTTAATGAAACCAGACGACGAATTAATGCAACAGATGCGTCAGGAGAAGTATTTTTGAAATTCATCCCAGAAAGGGCAGTCATTCCTATCAGAGGTTATGAAAATGTAACAGTTATTGCTTCAGATAAATATGGCAACAAAGCTCAGTGTCACTTCCAAGTAAGACTTCTTCATAAATCATTATTTGAAGAACTATAAACATTTATCACAGATTCATTTAATGTTAAACTTATCATGCATGCACATTGTAAAATAACAACCTTATTTATTTACAGGTTTCTGTACAAGCAACACCATGCGTAGATTGGGAACTTATGCCGCCGGCAAACGGTGCATTGAATTGCCTGCCTGGTGATAGAGGTATTCAGTGCATCGCTACATGTAGTCCAGGATTCCGTTTCACAGATGGTGAACCGGTCAAAACTTTCGTGTGCGAAACCAAACGCCAATGGGTACCAACTGCTGTTGTCCCAGATTGTGTCTCTGAAAGTAAGTTTCCAATTTTATTTTTTATGTGAAATAAATTGCAAATTGGCTTCTACTGTCCTATGCCTGCCTATCCTACCTTTTATAGGACTATAGGGATCGTACTGTTAGTATGAATTAATGATGAATGTAATATTTGTTAATATCTCATAATATATTATTCTTTAAGCATATAACATATTTGTCACCGTGTATTTTTAGATACTCAGCAGGCAGCATATCATGTCGTGGCGAGTGTACAATACCGTGCCTTGGGAGCAGTATCAAATGCTTGCTTACCGCAATACAAAGATCTTCTCGCGCAATATGACAACATACTAAACGAACGGCTATCGCAGCGTTGTTCAGCAGTTAACGTAAATATAAACGTAACATTTATTAAGGCCATGCCAAGCTTATTGGACGAAAATGTTGTTAAAATGGACTTCATCTTAGCTATTACTCCAGCTATCAGACAGACACAACTTTATGATCTTTGTGGATCAACACTGAATCTTATTTTTGATTTATCCGTCCCATATGCAAGCGCACTTATTGAACCTGTACTAAACGTGTCATCAATCGGAAATCAGTGCCCACCTTTGAGAGCAATCAGAAGCTCTATTTCAAGAGGATTTACTTGTAGCGTTGGAGAAGTACTTAACATGGATACGAACGACGTTCCTAGATGCTGTAAGTGAACTCACTTTATTAAATAGGAATATGTATGTATATTGTTTCTCTATGAATATAATGAATAAATGATGCATATTTTTTACAGTGCATTGCCCCGCGGGAACCTTTGCTGGAGAAAAGCAAAAGAGCTGTACGATGTGTCCACGAGGTTATTTCCAAAATCAAGCACGACAAGGATCTTGTCTTAAATGTCCTCAGGGAACTTTCACACGAGAAGAAGGATCAAAAGATATTACCGATTGTATACCAGTTTGTGGTTATGGAACATATTCTCCTACTGGCTTAGTGCCATGTTTAGAATGTCCTAGAAATAGTTACACAGGTGAACCGCCAGTCGGAGGATTTAAAGACTGCCAAGCTTGTCCTGTCAACACTTACACCTACCAGCCTGCAGCACCTGGAAGAGATAGATGTAGAGTAAAATGCTCTCCGGGAACATATTCACCGACTGGTTTAGCACCATGCTCACAATGTCCTAGAAACTTCTACCAAAACTTAATAGGGCAAAATTTATGCATGGAATGTCCTACAAACATGAAAACTGTAGGCACCGGTGCTACTGGATTAGAGGATTGTTTACCAGTTGAATGTTCAAATAGTGCGTGCCAACACGGTGGACTTTGTGTACCCAAAGGCCATGGAATTCAATGCTATTGCCCAGCTGGATTCTCAGGACGCCGATGTGAAATTGATATCGATGAATGTGAAAGTCAGCCTTGTTACAATGGTGGCACATGTATTGATTTACCTCAAGGTTATAGATGTTCTTGTCCAACTGGATACGGCGGTATTAATTGTCAAGAAGAAAGATCTGATTGCAGAAATGACACATGTCCCGAACGAGCGATGTGTAAAGATGAACCTGGGTACAGTAATTTTACCTGTTTATGTAGATCAGGATATACTGGAATTGATTGTGATGTTACGGTAAGCTAACTTATATAAATATATTACATAAACTTATATAAATATTGATTTACGGAAAAGTTTAAATTCCAATAAAATATGGTTTTAATTCATTGATTAATTTTTACTATAATTGTCTTTCAGATCGATCCCTGTTCCGCCAATGGAAATCCTTGCAATAATGGCGCATCGTGCATTGCTTTACAACAAGGCAGATACAAATGCGAATGTCTGCCGGGATGGGAGGGTCAACTTTGTGAAATAAATACCGACGATTGTATTGAGAAACCCTGTTTACTTGGTGCACCTTGTACTGATTTAGTTAACGACTTCAGCTGCACTTGTCCACCTGGTTTTACGGGAAAACGTTGCCACGAAAAAATTAACTTATGCTCAAATGAGCCTTGCAAACACGGTATTTGTGTTGACAAACTTTTCACCCATCAGTGTATTTGTGACCCTGGTTGGTCTGGACCTTCCTGTGATATCAATATTAATGAATGTGTTATTTCTCCGTGTGAAAATGGTGGCCGTTGTATTGATGGTATTGATGATTTTACATGTAATTGCGAAGCTGGTTACACAGGAAAAAGATGTCAGCATACTATTGATGACTGCGCTTCTGATCCTTGCCAAAATGGTGCTACGTGCGTCGATCAAATAGATGGCTTTGTTTGCAAATGTCGCCCAGGATTTATTGGTTTACAGTGTGAAACAGCAATTGACGAATGTCTAAACGAGCCTTGCAATCCCGTAGGCACCGAACAATGCGTAGACCTAGATAACAAATATCAGTGTGTATGTCGTGAAGGTTTTACTGGGGAGATGTGTGAGACAAACATTGATGATTGCGCTTCTAACCCCTGTTATAATAGTGGTTCTTGTAAGGATGAAATAGGTGACTATAAATGTACCTGTCAGCCTGGATGGACAGGCAAACGCTGTGAAAGAGATATAGGAAATTGTTTAAATAGACCCTGTCAAAATAATGCTAACTGTATTGATCTTTTCCAAGATTATTTCTGTGTGTAAGTACCAAATATTCAATGGTGTAAAATTTATCTTCATAGATGTAATGCCATAATCTATATTTGACTTATTTTCTTTTGCAGATGTCCAAGTGGAACTGATGGAAAACAATGTGAAACAGCGCCTGAAAGATGTATTGGTAGCCCATGTATGCATGGAGGGAAATGTCAAGATTTTGGTTCCGGTTTAAACTGTACATGCTCTTCAGATTACACTGGAATTGGATGTCAATATGAATTTGATGCTTGTGAGGCTGGGCTTTGTCAAAATGGTGCTACATGTGTTGATGAAGGTGAAGGATATTCCTGCATTTGTGCCCCAGGCTTCAAAGGAACAAATTGTGATGAAGACATCATCGACTGCAAAGAAAACTCATGCCCACCCTCCGCTACTTGTATCGATTTACCGGGCAGATTCTATTGCCAATGTCCATTTAACCTTACGGGAGATGACTGCAGGAAGAGTAAGTAATTCTGTAACTAATTCCTTTATACTTGATTCAACTAAAATGGTTTTAATAAAAAATAATTGTAATACTAAAATTCTAATCTTAATCTTATTTCTTTTTATACAGCAATAAGCGTTGACTACGATCTATACTTTAGCGACCCATTACGTTCAAGTGCCGCTCAAGTAGTGCCTTTTGATACTGGATCTGCTGATAGTCTGACCATCGCTATGTGGGTACAATATACACAACAAGATGAAGGTGGCATCTTCTTCACAGCTTATGGAGTCAGGTGAGACGTTCAGAAATTATTTTATACGCTTCCATTTACATGTATTTTCCTGTTTTCAATACTTACCATAACTATTTTTTCAGTAATTCTCATATCGCGCTCAATAGAAGAACAATTATCCAAGCACACTCAAGTGGTGTTCAGGTATCACTGTTCCCTGAACTCCAGGACGTATATTTAAGTTTCGGTGAATTTGCAACCGTCAATGATGGCCAGTGGCATCATATCGCTTTGGTCTGGGATGGCAGCAACGGTGGTGAATTAACACTTATCGCAGAAGGCTTAATAGCCAGCAAGATTGAAGGTTATGGTAGTGGAAAGTCGTTACCGCAATAGTAAGTTTCATTTAATTTTTTAAATAATCATCATGACTATTTATTCGCTAATACTGATAATTAATCTTTTTTTTATACAATTTTACACATTTAATATTATTTCAGTGTTTGGATAACCTTAGGGAAACCGCAGTCCGATAACCCTAAAGCCTACACTGAATCTGGCTTCCAAGGACACTTAACGAAAGTACAAATATGGAACCGTGCATTAGATGTAACTAACGAAATCCAGAAACAAGTCCGTGATTGCAGAACAGAACCCGTTTTGTACAGTGGTTTGGTTCTTACTTGGGCAGGGTATGAAGATGTAATAGGAGGTGTAGAAAGAATAGTGCCATCACATTGCGGACAAAGAGTTTGTCCGAATGGTTACACTGGGCCCAAATGTCAACAACTCCAAGTAGACAAGGAGGCCCCAAGGGTTGAACGATGCCCTGGAGATTTATGGATTATTGGGAAGAATGGATCCTCTGTCGTAAACTGGGACATGCCAGTATTCAGCGATAACGTAGACGTAGTGAAAGTTGTAGAGAAATCTGGCCACAAACCAGGACAAAATCTGGCATGGGGAGCGTATGATATTGCTTATGTCGCGTATGACGCTGCTGGAAATGCTGCTACGTGTACCTTTAAGGCCACTGTCCTATGTAAGTTCTCAATCTACATCTCATCTTACCTACAATTAAAAGATAACAATATTAACATTCTTTAAATATATTTTCAGCTGAGTTCTGTCCATCTCTTCCTGACCCACTGGGCGGTTACCAGTCATGCCGTGATTGGGGTGCAGGCGGTCAGTTTAAGGTTTGCGAGATTGCATGTCGCGACGGTCTCAGGTTCTCGCAGCCGGTCCCTCCATTCTATACGTGTGGCGCCGAAGGTTTCTGGCGCCCAACCAATAATCCCACCCTACCGCTTGTTTACCCCGCGTGTTCACGTAAGTATGACAATAGTTAATTATGAGCGACACATGCAGATTGTCAGTTTCTTAATACCGTCAATTCACAAAGTCTGCATGAACAAATTATTCACGTGATATGTTTTTATAGCTGCCTCCCCTGCGCAACGTGTCTTCAAAATTTCAATGCTGTTCCCAAGCTCGGTGCTTTGCAATGATGCCGGACAGGCAGTATTGCGACAGAAAGTGCGAAGCGCTATCAATCAGCTCAACAGGGACTGGAACTTCTGTTCATATGCTGTAGACGGTAAGAACGAATCTATAAAATAAAAAGCCAGAAAATAATTTGACTAAATACCGTTACATCTAACATCGTTCGTTTAACAGGTACGCGCGAGTGCAAAGAATTGGACATCAATGTTAAGTGTGATCATCGAGCTAACGTTCGACAAACAAGACAAGTTTCATCACTACCGACAACTAAAACTGAAGATACCTACGTTCTAGACGCTATCATACCCGTGGAAGAGTGAGTAATCGTCATAAACTAAACTCAGTAGTAGATAATGTAGAAATTGCAATAGAAACCACGTTTCGTATAAGACGTAGACGGTGACGGATTAGGAATATTGCCGTACTGCTGTAGATGCACATTATTTTGTAGTCAATATTCAAAAAACATAAAATATCTACTTTCGAATATACACCTTCACCTATCTACACCCTTAGGATATTCTGGAAATTCAATTGTGTAGCACGGATCGAAGCGGCATGTCTCTCTTTTAACACATTGCATGTATTTCATATTGCACCTAGGACACGAAGCAGCCGAGAGGGCCGACAAGTGGGAGACACGTACAGCGTTGAGATCGCATTTCCGTCTGTCAAGTAAGTAGTTTCGTGCACAATGGCACTACAGCACTATGTTCGTTTAATAATATTTAATGCCTTAAGGCCTAACCTTAATTAGTATTATTCTCACTGCTTATTTCATCATACCGATTCTAGTATATATGGTTACGGAGCAAAGTACTGACAACAAGTGGAAATCGCAGTTAATGCAGTATTCGGTAATTTGTATCCTGAATACACGTATCTCAGGTCCATCACTCTTTGTGCATGTTACGAACCATTCAATTTGGCCACGAAATAGAATAGATCAATGCTCTTTGTTTACGCGTTCCATTTCAAAGTAAATATACATGATTGATGAATCTCATACACACAATGGGGAGATAACAAAACTTATTTGAGCATTTATATCGTCATCACGAGTTTCATCAAAAACATATACATGCTAATGTGGATTAACGTTACAGCGACCCGGTAATCCACGGCGGGAACAACGAACGATCCACAGTACAGAGATTACTGGAGAAACTCATCCTCGAGGACGAGCAATTCGACGTACGAAACATTTTGCCGAACACTGTACCTGATCCAGCTAGTTTACAATTGATATCCGACTACGCGTGTCCCATGGGCCAAGTTGTAATGGCACCCGATTGTGGTAAGTTTTACAGAAAGTATGCTTCTAAAATACAGCGATTCATGTATAAAATCCAAACAACCTAATAACACCATTAATTGTGGCAAATATACTGCACTTCTATAACAGGCACGTCCGACAAATAAACGTGTATTTGAAACATTCAAAAGCATTGGTTGCCTTGTTTGTTAACATAGAACGCAAACAGGATAACATTAAGTACTTAACTAATTAAACTAAACTAATTAATTACGTAATAAATTCTAAATAAACCTCTTAAATAATCAGATGCGATATCTAATTCATGAAATAAATATAGTATTGATTTTTTTTTTTTTTTAGTCTCTTGTGCTGTGGGTACGTTCCTCGACGTGGCCAGTGATTCCTGTCAACCGTGCCCATCCGGAACTTATCAATCGGAAGCCGGGCAACTACAATGTACCCCTTGTCCAGCGATTGCAGGCCAACCAGGTGTCACACAAACTACTGGAGCGAGAAGTGCAGCAGATTGTAAAGGTAATACTTAAACTACAGCCGCTCTGAAGAAAGTTACAAATTTTGGATTTTTTTCAAACTAGAAAATAATCGAACACAACAATCACTTATGGGCAATATAATACACAGCGCCATGAACGTTTAGAATGATTTAAAATGATCACTTTCCAGAGCGATGCGCCGCCGGCAAGTACTACGACGCTGAAGCGGAACTATGCAGGCCGTGCGGTCACGGATCATACCAGCCACGAGAAGGCGCCTTCACCTGCATAGCATGCGCGAGAGGCCAAACCACACGCGCCACTGAGGCAGTGTCTGTAGCCGAATGTAGAGATGATTGTCCCTCGGGTAAATTGCATTAGTATTTTTTGGCATTTTACATTACAGTGCAGTATATTAATATGTAAAATTACTGCAACCAACCTCAAAGTACGCTATTATATGTATGTGCATACTCGTATATTATCTATGTTACATCCTAATTTAAAAATGGACAGTGGTAGGATTACTCGAAAAATTATTAACTTGGATAATTCGTATTACAAACTGTAAATTCATGCTTTACATACAGGTTTATTATTGGTAAAATGGAGATAATGATTTTAATATTTAGGGAGGCTGACGAAAAAAAAAAATACTTAGTTCAATGCTCATTATTATAGGTGAACAGCTGAGCAGTGATGGTGGCTGCGAACCGTGTCCGCGAGGCACGTGGAGAGCGACCGGCGCCGGCGCCGCGTGCGCTCCGTGCCCGCCCGGCACCACCACGCCGCAACCCGGCGCCTCGTCCCCCGACCAGTGCTCTCTGCCCGTCTGCAAGCCTGGTAACTGTTCACACACACTATGGAATAAACAAACGAAACGAGCACACGGAGCTTCATTGTTACTTATGTTCTTCTCGAGCCAGTTGAGATGCTAATGGTTATCTGTTTATTCTACTGTTCCAATTGGATATGGGTCTCCTCTCATGATGAGACAATTAGAGGCCATATTTTTAGGCCACCAAAGAACTTTAGATATGGACAAATCTATCGGGTTTTTTTTAATATGGTGTGCACGTTTCGTTACGCTGTTTTCCACATTCTAGTGCCAGGATTTCAACCCGATGGGACATAGAAATCCTAATCACTATATCAGTATGCACTGAAAACGAGAATAACGAGGAGTCCACTCGAACCGAGTTATGGCATTTTACCAAATTAGTGAATTTAGCAATTTCATTCCTGCTTTAATATTTAAATATCAATTAATTCCTTTAATTTTAGGTAATTACCTCAACGTAACGCTCAACACATGCATAGCGTGCAAGAAGGGCACGTATCAGCCAGAAGCGCAGCAAACGTCATGTATAGCCTGCCCCATCAACACCAGTACCAAGGAATCGGGCGCTGTAAGTATACAAATAATACATAGACGATAATAATTTCCAAATGCATTTCTATTATACATATAGGGCATATATATAGATTATACTTATTTAGTATTACTACTTAGTACTGATTTACTTAGTTACTTTAGTTACGTTAGGTATTTACTTACATAGTACTGATTCCATAATAATAAATACTTCCAATGCACCACATTAAAATAAAATAGATACGTAGAATATTTATCTACTGTCCAATTTTTCAAATACATACGGTCGTTTTGTTATCAGATACGTCGACGTTAATAACAAAAACATTATTGAGTTCAAAAGATAGAAAAATAGGTCACCTTTACAAATTCACAAAGTTGGCACGAATTGTTCATATTGATTTGTGTCGAACAATCTGCGATATAACACCGTAGGGCGAAATGGTTCTTTTAATAACTTCTTACTTTTCATTGATACAGAATTTCACTTTTCTTAAGTTTTACGCAAAATTAAACACTTAAAAGGCCTATTGAAGTTTCCAACGGCCATACCTTTTATGGCCGTATTGAACTTAGGCGGGTTTGTTCTACAATTGCCGTTATCGGGCGCCAAAATTAGAAATTAAATTAGAAAATGTGACAAGCGACATTTTTATTACATCGAATTTTAAGGGACATGCATATACAGACTGTATACTACTGACTAATAAAAAATATTACTATTTATAACAGTTTCCTTAGAGAAAGGCTTATTGTATGTATCATTAAAAAATCAATCCTATTCTTAATTTATTAATATGAATATTTACAAATCTTTTCATGATAGAGGGGTGCAATTGCACCCCTTACCCCCTCCTGTTCATGCTTTCGTATGGCACTCTACAGAAAATTAGCTATTAACTAATAGTTGTCATTAACGAGACCTAGTTAAAAAAATACCCTAACATTTTCTGTTAAAAATAAGTTGATGAACAAAATATGTTTTATCACCAGACCTCAGAATCTGACTGCAGCAATCCCTGTGAGATGGGCGGAACCAAGCCGCACTGCGACATCAACGCACACTGCCTGTTTATACATGAGACCAGTGAATTCAGTTGCACGTGTAAATCTGGATTCAATGGCACAGGAATTATTTGTATTGGTAAGTATATACATTATATTCATCATCACCAGTCGACATTAGGCCTGTCCCAAGGCGCGCCTCCGAGTCCGGTCTGCGCCTCTCCTCATCTTTCATCATCATCTCTACTCATCTTCTTCCCGCCGCGTACCTATTACATAATATATGTCATAGCTTAATTACATTGCAGACGTGTGCGTGGGCTATTGTGACAATGGTGGAGAATGCGTAAAGGACGCGAGAGACGAGCCGTCGTGTCGCTGCACCGGGTCATTCACAGGCAAGCACTGCAGGGACAAAAGCGAGTTTGCGTACATCGCCAGCGGAGTGGCCGGTGGAGTCATCTTCATCATCTTCCTCGTGCTGCTAGTATGGATGATATGTGCTAGGTTTGTACATATTTTTTTTTTTTTTTAATAAATTCAATCGAGAGGGAAGGCACCCCTCTGAAATTCCGTCCCGGGATTTCCTCTCGGTAGGCGGCCTCTTCCTGGAAAAA
>DWMP01000231.1:0-10512 GCA_018245295.1 Agara epimachia | reverse complement strand
AATATCTTTATCGCTTTCTAGCAATTAAATAAAATTAAGAAATAATAATAAAATATACACCCGGCAGACTGGGCCGGTGATCGCAGTAGTAATTGTGTAATAATTTATTATCATTAAATAATCTTATAGGTAACAATAAAATTAATGATTTGCATGTTTAGATAACAATTTTCACTCAAAACACTGCAGCGTCGGTTCTTCATAACTCACATTGTATAAGCAAATAATAATGCACATTTTCCAGATTTATTAATTTTCTTCAATTAATGCTTCACAAGATGTTGTTCGCTAATTTAATTACAGGCTCATAGCTCTCATCCGTACAGACATAAGTAAATTGATTGATTGATTTAACACCGAAAAAATATCCATAGTCTATGCATTCTTCGCGACTTGAATACACCGCTTTACGCAGAGCCGACGTTGATACTGATAAGGCATTAGGATGGTACGTGATTGGATGACAACATTGTGCAAATATCCAATTTCCAAATATCCAATACGAAATTCTCCTAATTTTTATTACGTGTGTGCCATGTTAATAGATTTCGGGACTAATAAAGGAACTCTATATTATTTCCCGCCATTTATAACAGATAATAAATACCAATAGCCAGTTTTTATCAAGTGACCGCGTGTGATTTACATAATGGTCTGTCTCAGATCTTTACAAGAGATGTTTCCTGCCCCAGTCCTCATAAAATGTCTGCGTAATTCACGAAAATCAAAGGAAAAGTATAAATAAAAACATTAATCCAGGAAATGTTACTATTAACACATTCGCTTTGAGAATGAAAATGTCAAACGACCACCATCTTGGATTCGCCACTCACTTCCGACGTCTATTAAAATTATAATCCGACCGTTTTAAATTTACATCTCCATTTTGTATCACATCGTATTGTGCGCCTTATGTCTTTTATCTTAAGGTTCAATATTAAGTTATTGTTTTATACGAAACGAATATAATAAGTTGGTCGGCAATATCAAAAGGCCCACACACGTTGATAGAGCTTCCGTAAACTCAAGTCGATAATACTAATTGTGTTATCTGTGCCGTGTAGGTTCGATACACCTAATAAGGAACCGTCAGACATCCGGCTCGCTCTCATTTGTGTGCAATGTCAGGTATTCGATACAGCAATACACATTTGAGAATAAATAATATAATGCGAAAACTTCATACACGACCATTTGATTCCAAAGTACATCCTATGTTATAGTAACCAGACAGCTGCTAAAATACTTACATACATTTCTTAATTCATGCTATATCCTTGCTCATCACACAAACATTTGTCATGGATGGGAATCGAACTCACGACCCTCGATTCGGCAATCAGGGTCTATAACTACTGGACCAACGGCCCATAATCAAGATATCATAATCGTCGGTATTGAATACATTATAAATAATACACACAACAGTATTCATTCAGACTTATACGTATACATGTCACGGTAATTGAAATTATAGTCACTGAAAATAAAATCTAGTTCGAAACCGTTCACGCAGGCACTAGATATTCTCAGTGGGCGCAACACACGGATATTTTGCGACATGACGCAACAATAGCAGTGAAGTGGATTCGATTTGTTTCAATTTAGTCGCAGGGTTCTCGGCACCCGCTGCCGGCAGTAGCGCTATACCACTAACGAGTGTTATGAACTATTGGAAGAGGAACGGAAAGGTATTACAGATTAAACGACTGCCCTCTAGATCTAGTGGTTACACCCTGGCTCGTGAAACAGATGACGTGAGTTCGATTCCCACCAGATTTCTCAATTGTTCTTATCTTTCTTGCAGTAGAAAGTAAATAATATTTCGTGAGAAGAAAGTTTTCTATCTACGTGTGTACATTGAGTACTAACTTCTATAAGTTCTGTATTAACACATAAAGTTATAGTGTGTTTGTTCGTTTGAATGAGCTTCTCTGAAAGTAGGAGTCTGATTTGAAAAGACATTTTTCCATATTATAGCCTATTTATTTATGTAATCTAACTTTTTTAATTAGCCGTCGGAAGTAAACACACGCAGTCTTTATTTTAATTTATATTGAATGTAACGTCCTTTGCGAATGATACGAACAGCGGTGGAACTGTGTTGCTAACAGTTGCAGCAGAACGTGCTTGTTAAGAACTGTTTTAAATAAATACTAACTAGACGTACTAAAGTTTGCAAAAAATTAAAATGCAACATCATTAAACGTAAATTTATTGACAATTATAAATCTTAAGTATTCACTGTTAGGATTACTATATTTCTGAAAATAGTTTATGACCACACACTAATTAAGAAAGTAACCCATGTCATAGCGGTTAATTGTACAAAGAGACTCTACAACACAATTGTTGGAACTAAAACGCAATTTATCATCCGACGTCGCACAGAAACGCCGACTATAATTGAATCTCAAGTCGATCGCACGCACTGACTCACTCAATAAGACTCAAACCAACCGTCCGTTTGTTACAGGAAGCATCTGAAAACATCGCAACGACTTCAAAGCCGCGTTCGACATCAAACGGCTAACCGGCGTCAATCCAGAGTGGCTATTAAACTCTAATTCAATCATAAAAACAAACATGTCCAACTATTTCCGTATGAATCGCGGGTGAGATTTACACATGAGCGCAGAAGACGATATTGGATGCAAAGACACAGACACCGACGGCACCAGAGCGGCGGGAGACATGCAAACTGTAGTGTCGAGTTTCGTCGCCCCGAACCTAATTGGACAGGCCGATAGATTGATAGATGCCACTTATTCCAATGATTCGGCGTTCAATATAGACTACCAATATAATGACATAGACAGACTCAGCCCGGAAACAAAAGAGGAAAAGATTAATGTGGACGACGATTGCGATGATAGGGACGAGGAATTAGTGATAGCCGATGATGACTTTCCGAAATCGCAGAATGAAGAACCTACGGATAGCGTCGAATGTTCGCCACAGAGCGATGTTAATAGTGAGGATAGGAGTAAAAACAGTGAGAAAGAAGAATGTTTCGAGCTGTCGTGGCATCCTCACGTATACGGGAAACCGCCAAAAAAGCCAACACCTCATACCATAGAGTACATTTTAGGATTAACCAACAAGAACGGCGACAAAGCGCACGTTAGTAAAGATGAAAGATCAGCGGTGAGTCAATTGATCAATGTGAAAAGAAACTTTGATAGCAAGAAGGGTTTCACGTACCAGGAGAAGAGCACGCAGGTGCAAAGGGACTTGACGGAAAAGAAGTTAAATATAAGTGTGCACAAGAACAAATTGCAGGAACAGTTATTGCAGCGCAGTGTTAGAACTAGTGAGAGTGAATTCGAGAAAGTGCAATGTTTAAAAACAGACGATCAACCCCTGAACTTGTCAGTGCCTAAGTCCAAGGACTCACCCAATTGGAGTCCTGCGGATGAAGACAAGTTAGCAAAAGGTAAAGCAGTCTTTTTAAATCACCTTAGTAATAATAATACGATAACCGCACTTCGAACTATTTAAGACCTTGTTAACATACGTTAAACATTGGGGCAATCTTAACAATTACATACCGTATATTTAAAAACGTTTTCCATAAAACGTAAGGTCAGTATAATACGTTGCTTAGAGAATAAAATGCTGTTTGTAATTTCATAAATCCTCTATTGTTTAAAGCCTGTTTATTTTATCGATAAAGATATCAACGGCTTTCCCATATTGTGGCAATTAAACGGTTTATGTTACAAAGATGTACTTGAAACTTGCAGTAATTACTCTTCAAAACTCAAAACGTCGATACAACCATCAAAAATCCCACACACGCTGACAAATAAACGAAAACTTCCACGAAGTTTGTGGTACGGAGGTTGCCATAAATGATGCCACATAAAATGGTCGTGTACATGAGAAACGAGCATTTAAAAATGGAATCTTTTAAAGTCAATTAGAGTTTATTTTTCGTTGTAATGAGCGCGGAGTTGCGTCTTTTTGGTCGTATGATGAAAATAAGCTATAAAGCAGGCAAGTTGTAAATCACAGTCAATTAGTTGAAAGTGGTCGGCACGCGGTGCTTGTATTTCTGGCGGTGTAATGATATTAATACACGTCGATGCGCACTTGGATGCAGTGCTTTGTTTGTAAGCTGTTTTCATACTAAATGATTTCAATGAATGCTGAGATGAGGTTTCATAAATTTGAATGCGTGGATATCAACAGAACGATTTCGTTGTGTTGTCGACGCACCTGTGGCAGCTTGTGAGTTATGTTTGTTAGCTCTCAGAAAAGATCGTCTTTTAACAACTAATATTGAAATGACATAACCAGCGTGTAATGAATAAATGGTTTCTTTTCTCGATGTAAATTAATATCTAAATGTTACTGTTATTAATTTGATATCAACAGAATTTCATGGCATGCTGTTTTTGTTTTATTTTTACGAGAGATTACCGGGGGTTGATTACAGACATTACAGACATAGCAAATGTAAGGTCGTAAGCAGCTATTAACACAATGAGGACTGCTGAAATATCAAAGATCAGTCTGATTATTTCAAGATGTAAGTTGGAATATGACGTGTGCTAGAATCAAAAACCGAATGCAAAAAATAAACATTGATGAGCTAAGAGGCCAATTAAAGATTAATAGACAGTAATACGTAGTGTCTCCATTTATATATACATAGTTATTTAAAATTAAGTAGGAATACTAAAGTTATACAAACGGACATGACTAACAACTAATCGTCCATATGTTAGTTAGCGAACATGATTGCCAAATGGCTATATTAAGCGAATCCTACAAAGTAGCTATATTAATCTCCCTTCCATAGCATATTGCTTTACTTTACGACAATCAATATTGGATTCTCTCTACAACCGTACACCACCTTATCTTACGTTTTTGGTCAATCAAAAATCAACTTAATCACAATGGAATAGAGTGCACAGGGGTGGTTTAGTCCCTCCGAACAGAAATAGCGCCATTCTAATCTCGAGTCGTTCTTGCATTTATATTGTAACGTTTTAATAGAGCTCAATACGCGACTAGCTCGGTTTTGCAGCTGTTAAAACACTTTTAGCGCAATAATGAACCTTGTTACGCTGTAGTACAGTTGTTTGAGTGTCTTTGGTGGCGTTTAAATAAATTTGCGAGGCATAATTTGAACGTCCGAGCAATAAGCTATCGGGCGATGCAGCTGCGTCCGTCATTAGGGTTGCCAACGTATTTTTAGATGAGCTATTAGAAAACTATGACCTAGGTTTGTCCGTACAGTAATGAGAATTATGGTTGTCTTATCAGTATATACAATAAGCGATAAATCGTATAATAGGTTAGTAGGTTTCTCAAATTTAATGCACATATGAGTTATAAATGTGAAACAGTAACAAATACTTTATGAGTTCAATCCGTATTGGGCCCGTGTGGCAGATTATGGCTTAACCTGCTACTTTTAAGGGGATCCCATGTCCAGCCCTGGGCCGATAAAAGGTTCGACGATGCATAGTTTGATCGCAGACATCGCCTCGGCCAAAAGCTAGCGATAAATATATTCATCGTCTTATTACGCGGTGTCGTGAAATGGACGGGTTTATTTGTCGTGTCGCCGCGTCATTGTTTAAGGGATGCGCCTGAGCTGCTAACTAATGTTGTGAACGACAGTGATTGATTTTGGCGAACGATAATTTGTATTGGAGCTATTTAATGCAGCTATGATTTATGATTCTTTCGTCGGCCGAGGTGCACGCGGTATGCTCTATTTTCAGCAGCGGCGACGTGCAATCGATGAAGCCGTTAAATCTTAATCGTTTGAGGTACACGGGTACTTGCAATAACATCTCATTTGCCTATTTGTTTATCTATTCTAATTACCTAATTATACATTTCAAATCAATACATAATGTAATTCCACTTGTAATAACTGTAGCGTTTCTTTGACGATTATCTGAATACTATTTATTTACTGAAGAAAATAATTTTCTTTTTCTACACGGGGCGGTAGCCCTGCGTTAATCTGTTATAATATCTAATCTGTCCATTGGCGTAAGAATTATTCGTAATGTGTATTAAACGCTTATCGGCGTATCGTATCGGACGCATTGATGGACAAAATGATCCAAATTAACAACACACTAACCATTACACGCGTCTATACTCGTTTTTTTCTCAACTCCTTTATTATTCGACTGCTGGATATTCGTATCTCCTCGTAATGGGATGGTTTAAGGTCATAGTCTACCACGCTGGTCAATTACGGACTTGCAGACTCCACACGTCTCGGAGGACGTTTTGGAGAACGGATGATAATTAATTTTTAATTACATAAAGGCATTAGCTTGAAAAGAAACTACATCAGATAACATTCAATTAAAATTCAACTAAGTATACTGCTCAGGCATTTCAAGTGGAGAAGTACAACCACTAAGGAGATATAGAATTACTTAAATGAGTAATAACATAACCTTTAAATGCGGGTTAGACGGTAAACGGCTACGGGCCAGTGACAGGCTATTTCTTCACTATTATTGCCACTAAGCAACAGGGTATTAGAATCTAAGCAGTCATAGAGAGACATGAGATTTCTAATACCGACATACTATTATTATATCATGTGAGAATAGCCATTATAGTGCTGGATGAACAGTATGGCAGTATGGGGTAAAACAATCGAATATGGTTTTCATACAGAATTTGGATGAATTTGAACAGACAAAATTAGACTTTTTTACTTAAGTATGCTCAGGGAGGAGCGAGTAACGGATAGTTGTTGTGAAAATAGAGTCATAAAGTAAGAGAATTAAGTCTAACTCGTCAATGGATCCCCTTGTTAACTTTTGTTCCATTCCCTGTTTCGATGGTCCGAGTTGTTTCGTTATTAGACTCAGGCCTTGTGTCACAGTAGGAAGTATAACGCACACATATTAAACAAATAAACAAGGAGATTCCGTTTTATTATATAGTTTCTTTTAGTATCAATCGTTATCTGTCGAACGTGTCGATGCCATGTACAGATTATTCTAATAACTGGACATTTTTTTAATTGCTTTTATCGTTTGATTGCTCTGTATTCGTCCACACTAATATATCAATAATTATTATATTTATTGATAAGATTACGTATTGATGTACCCGTTGAGGCATGTACACACTGACACATATTTGTTATGTAACAACCGGGTGTGTTCAATATTTTATAAATATAAAAGTGCAATTACGGAACCTGAACTAATTAATTTTAGTCTAGATAATTGACAATATTAATTTCAACTACGATATTGATTTTTTTTTGCCGTAAATGGCAAAATATGGATTGATTTATAAATTCGGTAAAATCTTCAAATGTATTTACACAAATCCATGTCTTGTCTTTTATAAAATGTGTTACTCACTTCTGTCAATTGATATCTAAGATAAAAGAAAGAGAAAATAAGAGATTCAAAACTTAAATCATCGCGTAAGTTATGCCGAATGTGGTTAGTTCAACGATTTATGCAACTGGGTATATTAACTGTATATTATTAACTGGATATTGGCATATCTACGTGTATCGCGAGTGGATGCCTGTTACATGAAAAAATACTCGCAGAATTTTCAATACCGTTGTAAATATATTCGTATCTGTTGCGTTATTATCTGGTTGTTTTGGTGTTTTCGTTGTTGCGTTACTACCCGTTGTTGTTGTACCCGAATAATTAGGGGAGGGCGCGCATCTTCGGGAAGTTGTACGTCTTGTACTTGCCAGGTTGTTTGATAAATATAAAGGGTCGTATTTAGCTCGGATAAGCTTGAAGTCCACTTTACTACAAAAGTTAAAATTGAGTTTACAAATCATTTTGCTCTTTGGAGCTGGTAACATTGAATGTAACAGTAAAATATATTGGGGCCGAATAATCATTTGTTCGCTGTATCAATAAGTAAGTTAATTCTTGTTATTTTTTGTATATAACGAAATTCATTTTCGAACACAGGTGCTAACTTATGCTTGCTCACAGTCAGTAGAGCCTTGTAGCAGAGTTCATTTGTAATGTAATCAAGCAATTGTATTTTTCAGAAGTGTATACAATTAATTGTCTTACTGCACACCGTCTGTCGGCCCCGCTGCGAACGCTAGGATCATTGATGCGCTAGTGTGTGCTGTCCCGTGAGCAGCAGCTTAACGGCCGTGGTTACATCGGAAGACATGCTGTTCATTACATTACACTTTCTTACAATAATAATTTAACAAAAATTGTGATTGTTTATTTCCGCTGCCTTTTGTCTTTTGAATGTCGCTCTTAAGCCTACTTTCAGTCGACAGCAACCTTTTAAATCGTCCACATTCTCGTCATGCAGACAGATTTATTGAAAATTGGCAAAAAAAGCAACTATATTTTTTAACAGTGTCTAATGTAAGTATGCGGTAGAGAAACTAATACGAACCATTATTTATAATCATGGAAAAATAAATATTTTAGTTACTTCTTTTCAACACAAAAGTCTTAGTTAGTCAACATTTTGATGGTAACGCGACCAAATTAAAGTAAATAGGAGTAGGAATTTCGACGCCAGTTATGCGGGTTACGCGAAAAAGCTATCTGAGGTAACTATGAAACTCCGAAAGTGTTATAAGATATACATATTACATATGTATATGTGTATGACAGCGCCACGACGTGCTGTGCTCCCGGGGCTCAGGTGAGCTGCAAGTTTGCTGGTAACTTTTGTCTTCAAACATCTGTTTGTTAGAGTTACTGCAAATAGTGATCTTAACATGTTCCGTTTTCTTCTCTCATACATTATATAGTATAAGGTGAAGTACAAATCTTTGACATTTAAAATAACCAAAACAAAAGACATAAGAGTAATACATTATAATAAGAAATTAAGTATATTACCGTTATGAAAACTGCAGTCAGGCGCGAACGTCAATGTGTCGTGCCTGCCTACAATTTGATTCCATCCTGTAGTTAAAGAATACATTTATGCCTCCTCCTATAATATAGTAAATACCCAACTTTCGAGTTAGCGCTCCCCCGGCGAGGAGCAGCCTCAAGCCTTCGTCTCTCCGCAACTGGACATTAAGTTAAGTCTACATAATTCACTACTAACTTTAGTTCTCGGCGGGGATTGTAGGATCACCTGTACGGTAGTGGAACTGAGCAAGTGTTATATTATGAGTTTATAAATATACCTGGAAATTTTATTTTAGTGTAATAACGTAGATTACATAAATATGATAGCCATATATGTGTCTGCTGGAAAACAGAAGCGCTTACATTGTGCTCCAATTTTAAATGTGTCACAAACTTACAAAAATAAAAGAATATATGTATTTCGGATATTGCAATGCATTCGTGTCTGATCTGATTCACCGCGACTTAAGAATTTCTTAAATGTTAAGCCTATAGTCGTTACGAAAAATCAGATCGTTCGCTGTACAATAATCAGTCGAGCCTTCGAGCTGAATCATATATATTTTCTCATATATGACTGACCAAAAAGTTTTGTTGTATAAAACATTTAAAGTTACCTTACGGCATAACGAGTGTGAAAGTTGTACAATGGTAGCTGGACGTATCAGTATATAAAGCTACTTAATAACACAGGCGTGTTAGACAAAAGCAGTAGATCATTGACACGTGTGGCATATCAGAGCCGTTAAACCAACTTAGTACGTCTGAGCGATCTAAATTTAATTGCGACTCTTAAGCGCGTCCCGAGGGCTTTCAGCAAAGCTTTAATCTTCGCTGCGATGCCAAGCTATAAATCACACGTCGATACCAGATTATGTATCTGCTCCTAGCTGTACGGGATTAAAATAATTTCCGATTTTACAAAGAGGACTGGGTGCATTAACGATCTTTAATTTCTTCAGACTGAAGATTCCTAGTCTCTAAAGGGTAACTAGATACCGTTGTACGTCCTTTGCAGTCGCATCTGTTTTACACATTTAAGTAGCATTCTCTAAGTTGAGAGAGTTCTTTTACTTACTTGATTCTGTTTGTATTCCCTTATTCTGTGAATTTTGCGTTAATATTTTCTTTCATCTGATTATCTTAAATAATATATAGTTAGAATGTTTTTGTATGTCACGTTTCATACTAACTTTGATCAAAAGTCTGCGACTGGAGTTTAAAACATTAGAAAAAATCCTTCTTTTCTATGCAGTCATACGACGATACATAGAAAAAAAAAATCTCGTACAACTGAAGAAATTTAGTGAAAAGAATCCATGGACTAGAAATATATTTATCATTTACACTGTCTTGCGTAATTGTTACCTTGTTGGCCTAACTTGAAGACTAACGCCTGTGGGAGTCAGCTGAGCTCCATTCCAAACTTACTCTAAGCTATGAGCTTCAACATTGTCGAGTTCACTTATTGAAATTGGACTTGAAATTTCAAGTAGTTTATTGAGTAAATGTAGAAAAATTATAAATCTATGTATTATTTCACTTTTAACTTTTATGGGAAAATAGTTCTCCTTTCGTCTTTCTGCATTGTATCTGATTTATTTAATGATTGTACTTAAAACTTTACAATTCTACACACTACAAT
>DWMP01000230.1:0-10518 GCA_018245295.1 Agara epimachia | reverse complement strand
CCCGGCAAACGGACAATGGAAGGGGGAGGTTGAAGGTAGAACAGTTAGATGTTGTATTTGATTTTTTTTAAATAGAAAAGAATCTGGATGGAAATATTGTCATACTTATTAAATAGACACAGAAACTATCATAAATATCGATAGAGCGGGATAGAGATTAATCTATTAGGACAACTGGTCGTAAACTAGGAAAAGACTCCTATGGCGACTTCACAGATAATAAACATACTCGTACCTTAAAAGTTATTAATTTTGAAATGCGTACGTATACAGATAAGACCCAAACACAAACACTCTCGCTTATCACGCAAATATCATTTAACCCGGATTAAGAGTGAAAGCCAGTCTACGGTTAGGCAGTCAATGAATACAAACTTAACTGCAGATAAGTTTCTCTCGAACTTTTTCGGCGAAAATCGATATCTACTTTCGATCCCGACATTAAAACGATTAGACACTTTAAAATGAAAAGCATATTTTTATCCTCACAGTTTACTAATCCGTTTCATGGAGACAACAGCGTCAGAACCGCTTGATTTTCGCATTCGCAAATGATTGAGTATCACATAACTCAGTCCAAGAGTTCCTCCTGCTTGTTTTCACCGCATGCAAACAAATATGAGCAATGATTGTACAGTAATAGTTTGTTTTGAATTGTTACGGTATTGTTTAAATAAAGTGTCATGTGAAAGAATTGTGAACACATGCTTGAGTTGCTGCCTGGGTTCACCTCGGCCGACTATTATATGCAGTTGTCATATGCACAATCGATCCGTACATATCAATGAGAAAGTAACCGTCTGTTTGTTACGCTGTCCGCGCCGATCTGTGTGACCGATTGTAGTGGAACTTGGTATGAAGATAGCTTAAAGCCCGGAAACGAACGTGGGATATATTTTATCCCAATATTTCTACGGTATCGAAATCCACGCGGCTAACACCGCGGGGCACGGCTAAGTGTATATTTGCCAACGGCATAGCAATACAACGGAAACACACCAAGATACGTACGCAGTTCTATCTTATCTTATCTCATAAAAACTAAACAGATGAATACAGGAGGGGCGTCCAATAAAAGGACTAGCTATCAGTGTTCTCGTCAAACAATTTATTTTTCTACAGTAGGAATGTGAAATCTCATAGCGATAATTCCAGTGCGCGTGTTTCCTCACGATGTTTTCCTTTAGTTAACCTTGATCAACAATTCATGGAAATCTAACTCACTCACAAAAAACCGCTATTTTGAAATAATACCTATATACGTTTATTGTTTTTCTTTCACAATTCCGCCCAGCGAACAGCCAGACGACCACGTGATGGTACGCGACCACGTCGCCTGTGGACACTTGCGACATCCGAGGAGTCGCCTGTGAACATATGTATACATGTATGTTTACGAGCTGTCCGGTTTTCTAGTTTGGCGTGAGACGGCCGTGCGTGCTGTCCCAGTCGTTACTATTATATGTAATGTCATGTCAGTAGAGCAGAGTGGTTTTCTTCATGGCTGAAGGCAGTGTACGTCTCGGTCGCCGATGCTGATACTAGGCACTGATCACTTGCGTGTCTGTATTGGGAACGGAGTGATTTTGAAAGCCTTATTTGTCTCTAGTTTGAAAAATACAGAAGCGGCTATACGCAGACCGATATCATTATGAACAATTTTGTGTGTAAAGAAATTTGTTTCCCGACGCAAAATTTCCATTGAATTTTTTTTTGTTTTTGGATAATCTTGTGCTTTTTTACCTGAAGGTTGTCATTAATATTCTTGTGTTATGTGACATTGGTGTCATTTTATTTTGATCGAACGTACTACAAAAACAATGAATTAAGTTTATCCGTAGCGCCGCCTGGACCTACTTTTAATTATGAGCTTTATTTGTGTTAATCTGTTTTGCGTCTCGTCTACGACACGTAATTAGCGAACGACATTGGGTTCGAATCCCGATCATAACGAATATTTATTGGCAGAATAAAACAATATTTTTTTCCTAGCCTGCACGCGAGGTGTCATCGAGGCCGCCCGCTATACTACGTTCGTCGCAAATGTTAACTGCGTATTTGATTTTTTTGTCTTTTTTTTGTATGTACATACTTCGTCCGTTACATTACCGCAGCCTCGGTTGTCGCTTATATATTGCACGCGGCGCTCTGCACGGGGGGTCGCGGGGAGGGGTAGCGAGCGCGCCGGATGGTAACGCGAGGCGTCTGTAATGTCAGATTTGATTGGTGCAGCTGCTCGCCGGTGCACGGCGCGCTGCGCGGCCGCACGCCGCAGCCGCCGCCCCGTCCGCCGCAAGCGCGCGGCGACTACGGTCAGTACGACGCACGACGCGACACGCACGACACGCGACACGACACGCGACACGACACACGACACGACACACGACACGACACACGACACACTACCGCCGCTTCGCATTACTTTGTTTAGGGTACATTTGTTGCGCTGTCTTACAGCTGTAACATTTTCACTATTGCCTGAAATCAGAGGCAACGTTGAAGCAGTGTTAGAGTGATCGCTCGATACAAATTATCTAGCTCGCGTATAATCGCGTCGAAACTCTTTAAGACTAGGTAAAAGTTGGTCAACATTTGCGACAGTATCGGTTGACGGAATTTACTCCCAAGTTGGAAGTTCGCTCCAAGCTTCATGTACTTAACTTAACTTAACTAGCGTAAAGAGTGTTAGCCTAATTTTCCTTAGATATTTCTAATACGAGGTTGACGATATTGATGCGATTTTTAATTATTTTTGGTTGCTCTTACGTAACGTACGTAAGACATGGCGCCTTTCGGCTCGATCGAAGCAACGAATGTGTCTCGACGACGTAATGTGAAATGGCTCCGTACACCATGTTAGGGTATTGTATATTAAGTGAATGAGACGCGTTCGGACAATTGGTTGATTTTTTGAATCATCTCGCGTCACAACATTGAAGGAAATTGCCAGAAATTTTCCGCTGTTTTATATGATAAGAAATAAGTCGCGATTTTGCGTTGAAGGGAACGTAGCTAATGCAATTTAGTGCAGTCGTCGTTTTGTACAATTGCAATGATAATTTGAGAAGCGCATGCTACAATCGTGTTGTTCGAAAGGTCGACACGTTGTCTAACGCCCTGAAGTATAGAGCACTATATGGCACGACCGTAACTGTGATGCAAAGGTTCTCGGGTTGCTTGTTACAAACGGATGATATTGTCGTCCCTTTCAAATCTATACATGCCTATTGTACAGGAGAACCTTTCCATCGTATCATCGTCTACACTACACACTGTTCACAGACACACACACACACACACTATCACACACACACGCACACGTAAACACGTATTATTATGAGAAGCAGACAAAATGTGTACACGGTGTGGACCACGCGCACACTCGCAAACTTCGCTACTGATCCCCTACTAACAATGAGCTTACCGTGATATCCAGACGGTTTGCGCGCTTCCATTTTTGAAAATTGTCGAACATTCCGCGTCGATTGGCTAACGATGTTTGGATATCGTCGTAACCACAAGTACATGTGTCATTAACGCTATATTCTAGGCTAGACATGATGAGAGAGCTAGGACTTAGGACCCTGCATGGTTTCGCGACTAAATAATATAAATTTTTATATATAGAATCCAGCAAACACGTCGAAGTGTAGGGTGAGTGTAAGAGAGATAGAGATAGAGAGAGAGAGAGAGAGAGGAACGAAGGGCTACACGTCGTCTGTGATAACAGTTTTAACATTTTCAACCCCTCTGCATGCACAAATTTTTGATGAACTAAAACTCATAATTCATTGATCCCGCAGCCCTTGGACCATGGCGACGAGCTACGGTTTCCGATTTCTCATCGCCTCCCCCCCTCCGTTTCACGACGCTTTCCGTGTAGGTTCCGGTGGTGGTGGCGGTGTTGTCGTACGCCTCGTAGTAGAGAGCTATCCGGACGATGCGTGTGTACTCTGTGGGTGCGTTATTGAGAACGCATGTTTGGCTGTCGCGATCTTTGCGATACGGATAGAAGACGTGGATGGAGGAGTCGGTGGTAGTGCGGGCTAGGCGGGGTTGGGAGATGCATGTGTTTTCCGTGTGTCCGTGTCTCTCTATACCTGTGTCTGTGAGTACGCTTAAGTTCGCGGCGGCGCGCGACGCGCTCCGGCCGGCGCGCCCGCCCCCCGACGCGCACACGGTAGCTTGTAAGTTAGCGTTAGTTTAGCTTAGCCTCTAAAAGGCCTGTGTTGTGTGTTTATAGATTATGATTACGACTATTACGGGTACGGGGATTACCGAGGTGGCTACAATGAGCCATTTTACCGGTACGATGAGTTCTATTTTGATTATGCGGGGCCACCGCAACCGTCCGCCGTCCGCCAGCCTCCCAACAGAGCGCAACCGGTGGGTCCCACACACACTAACTAATGTTATCATTATTATTTTACTAGTCACTAGACGCTGTACTCATCATTGTTACTTTTCGGTTTTTTGAGTTGCAAAAATTTTTCATCTTATTTATTATTACATATTTTTTGTTGGTTTTTTCTTTTTTTTTTTTGGTTGAATCCCATCCTAGAATGGAGTCAGTGACTCGGTAAATACGGTAGTGTGTAGGCCTGACGGTGGTGATCGATAGCGGCGGCTGTGGTGCGCGCGCGCACCGCTCGCTCGATGCGACGGCGGCGCACGGCGAGGGGCGCTCGTGGCCTCGTGGCCTCGTGCAGCCGTTACCGTATACGTATCGTACTAGGCGCGAGGCTCCTTGATGCCGATTCCCTGAACGCCGCCGACAGTACGTCCGCTCCCGACGTCGGTACGATACACGAGCACGGCTCGCACTCTGCCCCCGCGCTCGTGCGGTGCGGTCGCCACTGGGGGGACGCGGGGCCGGGGTGGCTGTCGGCCGATCTCACCATCAGGTCTGCATAGCTGAGGCCACTCCGACTAACGTGCCCGTCTCACCCTCTCTTGTTGTTTTCAGTTGCCATTTCACGTTTGCCTCGCTTAGCCTCATCGCTCGTCATCCCCCCCCCCCCCTCGCCCCGTCCATGTAGCGCCTCGCTTCGCTTTGTCACTAACCCGATAACACGCTTGGAGCTCTGCGACCCCCGCGTCCCCCTCCCGACGCCCCACTCCCGTAGGTGAGGAATGTCGCGCGCTTCCCTCGGACCGCTCGTTGATAACCATACTTGTATTTCTCGCCGTTGTAACGACGTAGAGAATGTGTTGAGAAGACTTACTGATCCGCTTGGTAAATGCCTCACTCAGGACGACGAGCTCGCCCTCGGGCCCAACTCGCTTTACTACGATGTAACCGGAGGCATTCAGGTACCGAACTGCAATATGTAACGAGCCACGTGTATGTACCGTTCCAATAGTTCTTTTTTACATATCCGGTGTACGTTGAATGTTAGCGGCCAGTTCGTGTCGATTAGTTAGCTTATTATTTACTCGTGTATCCGTAGATTTTTTTTGTATGAAAATTGCCTTGAAACCTAGAGTGTAATCAGTATTTTGTTGTTGTAATTGTTGTTTTATTATTATTATTATTATTATATGCATAGTTTAGTGGTAGGTACCTGATTGTTTCTTTGTTTACAGTATTTATAATTACCGAACACTATATAATATATATATATAATTTTATTTTACTTTACCCATATATACTATGTTATATACTTTATACTCGCTGTTGTATAATTACGATAGCGTTGTCTAAACGACGTGCAGTTGTTTATGTTGCTGCGTGCATGTTTTAGCGTCGAAACGTGTCCACACACACACACACACTCGGCGCGAGTTTGCCGGTGCGTGTTTGGTAGCGTTTTTAATCTTTCAATTGGGATATACACATCGTGTAAATTACAAATTCCAATTTTAAATTTGCATCGACAATTGTCTATTATGATATTGTACGGTATTTTGTCGATTTTATCGCGTCCATGTCGCGCCATGAGATCGTAGCATGAACCCAATAATGCTTACAGTAAACGAGAATGTTGTATTATTTTTTTAATCTATGATCGGCGGTTGCGTAGCGAGATTTATTCTTTATCTGTATTCGCATCTCGCGGGGACGTGGCCTATATTTGCTACGGTGGATTTTCGCGACCAGCGACTGAAGTTTTATTTTGGTACGTCACGGCAGTCTTATGACGTATACGTTGAACGTTTGATCGCGTGGTTGTCGAATAGTCCGCGCGAGATGTCGATTTTGAACGATAATTTTAAAATTGTAGACTTACAATTGTTGTTGCGCTTCGCTCGCCAAACTCTGTCTCGTATGCTGTCTACGTTGACCTGCCCGAGATTGTCTGACTGTTGACCGCCCGAGAGAACTGGTTATGATATAAATTCACCACGTTGTTTAGTATGAACGTGAATTGGTAAGCATAACGAGTTGAACGTTGAAAAGTTTACAATACAGCTTTTTTAGAGCCTGATTTTCAGTACATTTCCATTGCAATAGAATCAACCTGCAATTAAACGGATAACAACACGGAATGAAATTTTAAAAAAAGCATGTTACTTATCTCTCTGCGGGCTAATTGTGCGCCGAAAAAGCGGAGTGTTTGGGCGTGGGGCGTGCAGCGTGGGCGTATCGAGGCAGAGCTCGCGGGCAATATCGCCGGGTAGTGTATTGTACCCGTGTACGCAGTACATAAGCGTTATGTAACTGAGTAGGTCAAATCCATTGGAGTCGAGGCACCCGCGCCGCAACGGACGCGCCAGGCACGCGGCCGAGCGCACTCGCTCTCGGCCAATGGTGGGCCAGCTCTAGTATGTGTGCCGTTCGAACTGGCTGTATTGTTATTAACGTTACATACTATTTGCTGTTCCTCGGCATGTAAAATGGGCTTACGAATTGTTGCAGTTTGAACTCGTCAAAAAGATATTGAAAACACAAGTTCAAAAACTCACTCGTTTTGAAAGTCGCTGTTTCTCTATGGGATTAAGTATAATAGCAAATTCAGTTGCGCGAACAGGTAATCGATAGTTTTGAGGCCAGTATCTCGTATATCAGCAATATAAAAGAACAAGCCTGGCGCGTTCGTTGGCAGCGGCGCAGTGCGTCCCCTCCGCTGCCTAGTAGTAGTCCGCGGCATTTAATTTGAACGCTCTCAACCTATCGATCTGTTGCTCGTAAAAAGGTTTAGAACCGACGCAATTTGCAAAGGCGACGAAGCAAGTTAGTCATGATGCCGACCGTGAAAATGATTCCGCTGTTGAGGCGTCTCAAATTGAATGCCCGATGCAAACTATTTTTTTCCACGTCACGTACACCTGCGTTTCGTTTGACGATAAAAACAACTCGAATCGACAATGTCGACGATCGTTTCGACCGTTTCTCGCGTCTGAGCGGAGAGATGTCGCCGTTAATGTTTTTATGGTCAAATGCGTCGCGGGCGTACGGGGTCTACGTAACGGTGTGGCGGTAGTGAGCGTTGTCGGGGTGGTCGCAGGCGGCTGGGTCATGTGGGACGAGCGGCCGATGGGCGCGTCGCGGGGCCGCGGCTGGGCCCCGTGGTGGTACACGGCGCGTCGCTCGTGGCCGCCGCACGCCCAGCGCCATGCGTGGCAACCCGCGCGCCAAGCCAAGTTTACCAGGTACGCTACACACCACACACGCGCACACACATACCTACCCTTTTCCATTACTATCCCTACATAGAAAAAAATATCAAGCCTAATGCTGGGTCTCGACAAAAATTTCTCGAATTTCTTGGATAAATTCTCGCAACAAAAATTTCCAACTTTTATCACCAACACGCGGTTACAACACAACTGCTGGAAATGTTTGTTCGGTGGAGACCCCGCATAACACTGTTTGTTGCGTAAATTCTGTAAAATTGTGTTAAATTGTGTTAAATTTCAATATTGCCACAATGTATACAATTCATTTTCGCGGATGAGGTAATATCGTGCGCTGATTACAATGTGATGCCGATGAGTCAGAAATGATAGCTGACGTTGCATTTGAAGGTACTTAATCGTGCAGCAATATGGTGTGTAATGTCGTGACTTAAAGAGTTGGATTAATGACTGCCATTGTGAACTGATCTGGGTGACTTTAATAAGGCTAGTGGTTCTGACTGGATAGTCATTTGAAAGAAGGCTGTCACACTTTGGGAGTTGCCTATGTGCAGTAGTGAGATAATACAGGCCGATGTGATTATGAAAAGTTTAGTTTTCGGCTTGGGCAAATGTTACAATTTTGACGTCATTTAAATCTGCTGAGAATTTGGTGAATCTGAATAGACAGGTTTTTGTAGACTTGAGTGTCCGTACATGGCTCGTGTGATGCGGAATCGTAGCTTTCTCGAACCATATAATATTACAATCGAGACAAAAATTAATTTGGCGTACTTTTACTTTGCACGTAACCACTTTGACCACCACATTTTGTATGTTATCTACTAAGTTGGAATCAGATAGCCGTGTGTGGAATTGTCCCCAGTTATTAAAAAAAAAATGTGTCTGGCAACACCGAGAATCGTAGAGTAAGAGACTTTTACTGGAAGAAGAGGAGGTTATGGGGGGGGGGGGCACGTTAAATAATAATTGCAGTCAAAATTCCAAATTATATTCTACTTCAGAAACGTTGGACTCTGTTCTCTCGGTCGAACTTGTGTTGCAATTTGTATAACATTACCTTTCGTTTCAGCGTGTTTGATGGTTTGCGTCTAATCCGGGTTAAGTTTTATATATTGGTAACTATCCCATCCTTATTCCAATCCCTTAGGGCTGCCACAAACTTTTATGAGCTTCGGAAAGTTGGTAACGAGCTCGGTCGAGAAGCGAGTCCACGTTTTCTAATGTTAGTAAAAGTTTGTGGAAGACCTTTCCCTTGTAGTCAGATGTAGTACATTCTCCTTGTAATTTTGAAATTGTAGAGTAGGTAGCTCTGTTTTAGAATAGGTAGGTATTCTTGTATCAGGGTAAATATTTATGCAGAGATTTGTTAAATCAATGCCAAGGTTTTGTTCAAGAAGTTATGGCACTCATTTGGTGATATTTCGCCTTATGGCGATCTTTCCTTACACGATTTACAATGAGTACAGTACCAACGTGAACTGTCGAATGAGAAAACAATTCCGATTCCGATCCGAAATTGCACATTTGATTCGTAGCAATGGATAGTAGATTTAGTATATAATGTAGTGCGTCGTGGCAGGCGAACGTTTGGCAATGTAGTCGATCGGTGGTGCGCGCCGTGTTGCAGGTAAACGTAAATACGACGGGGGTCACCAGAACCAAGGGGGGGAGACGAAGCGGCGACTGGGCGCGGCGGCGGCGGCGGCGTGCGGGTGGGGCGACGCGGCGGAGGCCCGCTAGCGCGGGCTGCGCGGGGCGCGCGACGCGGACGCCGCGGGGCGCCGGGGCCGCCAGGCGCGGGCGCGCGAGCCCCTGTCTCGGAGACACTACAAGCTGCGCAGGGGAGCACCTCGCGCGCCCGACGCGGTCGCTCGCGGTTCACGGTTACGTTTACGCTCGATTCTCGCTGTGTAACGAGAGGATCGTTCCACTTTTTTCTATATATGTGTTTTTTTATTTGATTTTCACGTTTTCAATTTTGTAACGCATCGATTCCGTAAAAATCTTAAAGTAGGACGTTATGAAATGTTTCGAATGTAAGTTTCCCGTTATGCTTATGTTTTCCCGTCGTACGAGCCGTATATATCTAATATATACCGCGTGTGAGCGGGCGCGCGGCCGCGGTTGCCTGTTGGCGGGCGCGCGCCGACGACTGTCTGTTTTTTTAATACATGTTATTCAATATATTTTATTCCTGCGAACGCATTTTGCGATGTGATGTGTATTTTAGCAGTAATTATTATATTATAAGGAGTTTGACTGTTGTTTTTTGACATACTTACAACTTAGGATACTTGAGAATGAATCGATGAACGAACCGACGAACTCTGTCTCTAGCAACTGCGGCTAAAATGAAAACACCCTGTAATCGACGACATTTCCCAACTGTGTTCCTGCTTTAGTTTTTTGCTTTATTATAATTATTACATAATTCCCCTTAAAATACATTAGTGTGAGGAAGTAGTGTTGTAAAGTTCAGGATTTCTGTAATGTTTTATTATCGCTGTGTCTACTGAACGTTTTTTGTATCTCGACCACATGCACGTCCCTGCCGTTAGATCTCGACTTGTATCAATCTTGTATCAGTTTCATATGTGGAATAAATTTGCAAAACTGTGTTTGCCTTATTATATATATTTGTTTCCTTTCATAAGTAAGTGTTTTTTTCCATCCGTCGGATGTCACTCCCTCTTCTTTACCCGCCACACGACTTGTGAACTTTTATACGAGACATTGGAGGATACAGGACATTTTCCCACTGTCTGCACCTAATAGACCTAATTAAACGCTTATTTTGATTTAAATACAATATCTGGGTTGGTATTTTGCGTGAACTAAATTTGGAAAAGCGTACATTTCGTTGTAAAGTATTTTAGACAACAGTGTTCAATTTTATGGTAAACCATAATTTGTAGATGTTAACGCTAGTATATTTTT
>DWMP01000229.1:0-10518 GCA_018245295.1 Agara epimachia | reverse complement strand
TGTGTGTGTATCTGTGCATGTGTGTGTGTGTATTGATATATAAACACAAAAGAAAGATGGTGGCTGACTGGGAGTCAGGATTAATCGAAACCAATGCGTTTGTATGTACAGACTTAACTTGATAAGTATTAACGCCACTAATTCTCAGTAAATCCATTAACACGAACCAGATGTTCTTTAATGTTGGCGAGATGCGGAGAGTAAAACTTTCACTCGCTTTGTTCTGGCCAATTAGTTACTAATTAAATGTCGGTTCTTCTTTAGTGTTTTATTCCGTGAACATTACGAAATCACTTTTCACACGAGCCATGTTATTCGTCCATTTCAACGTAATTTTGGCTTGAAAAATCTCGACTATTCCCCGAAAGGGTAGCTGGGATTGCCTACGTTGTTTATTACAGCAGAACGTGAAGAGGGCAGTAAATAATGATTCCATTATCCCTCGCAAAGTAGGTGTCCTCTCGTTCGGTATAGATTAGGCTTAGATGCTTAAAGTTTTGGCTCTAAGAGGAAATTGAACTAATCAGGAGCGCACACTCGCTTGAGATACACTTAAGTGTACCGTAAACTCCCAAAGTTAAGCGACTTGTTTTGGTAGTGTAATTGAGTGACCCGCTGGTTTAATTGTTGGTGAAACTACCGAGCCTGGGGCCGCGGGTTCGATTCCCAGAGGACAAATGTTGGTGTGATTCGTACATTTGTCTGTCCGATTGTAATAAAAAAATGTATTTAAGTAATTTATTATAACTATATAAATATCAGCTGTACGGTCTCCATAATACGTAACATCACGTCTGTAATCCCCTTAAGGGGTAGGCAGAGGAGTGTGGTACAACCCCACATTTCACCAGTTATGTTTAAGTCTCACAAATGGAATAGGTGGTGAGCCTATTGCCATGCACCGGACGCACATCCAGACTTCGAGTCACTACTAGAAATTCTGAATTAGAAAAATCCAGCAGTATCCAACCCGGGATTTGAACCCAGGACCTCCCGATCGGCAGTCGCGCTAGCAACCGCCCGACCAACGAGGCAGTCATTGTTATACATGTAAATATATTAACATTTCTTAATAATCATGAAAGGAATTTGTAACTTTTCGTGTACCGTGTAGCCTAGTATAGCGATATGGAATTTTCCACTGGTTCAACCTCCCTTTTATGCTTTTCTTTAGGTTTATAGCGAACATTGTTGGCGCCACGCCAGTTGCTGGCGACTGTTTTTAATGCCAATTTTCAGGAAATAGGCACTCGGTTAACATCATTTTGGTAATGTTCGATAAATATTTTGTAATAATAGTTCATTACATCCGTCTGTTAACTTATTTAGTGTACACTATTATTTAAATAGGTCGATTCGGTTACGTGCCTTCAGAAAATGGATGTAGTCTTTAAAAAATTGTCATCCAAGAGACTATTTCACAAAAGAATATCATTTTAATATTGAATTAGTATTAGTATGCGGTTTGATAGGCTATTCACTTGTTATTAATTTTTACGCAGAATATCTTATTAATTTGATAGCTGTGCCCTTGTAAAATGATTTATTATTTGTTAGGCGTGCTCCAAATAGATCGCACGCGGAGTTATGGCATTATGTCATTATTTATGTGTTGGTAATTGAATGGTTCTTTTACTCGTAATTAATTTAATATTCAATTAATTATCTTGAGTTCTAAATGGTAACATTTGTGATGTGATTTATAACATTTTTTGTCGAATAAAATATTAATATCATATAATGTGTAACACAAAAGCTAATGATATTGTCTCTTTTTCAGGTAAGTACCGCCTTAATCGTCCTATTGCGTCCATTGCAGTTGAAAAGAGTGAGTATAAATAAAACATTGTACGTAAAATGAGAGCAATGCAATACATATTACTCGTAGCGCCATCTCTTATGCAATAGTAGAACTTCGCGTCAAATTGGATGATTGAACAGAAAATATAATCGAAATCAAATTTACATAACAAAATACCGTACGCCGTTGGGAAATTGTTTTTTTTTTTTTATAAACTCCGAATGAAATAAGATTTTCTCATTGCTCGCTTATAAATCGGCACTTAGTAACATGTCAGAAAAATTCACTCTGAAAGCTACCGAGCGTAGCGTGCTCCTTTAGAAAACGAAATTACTAAACCGTTTTTCGCATATTGGAGACATCTCCAATATTCAATATGCTAAAGACAGGTAACGCGGAAAAGGTTCGTACATCCTCTGGTCTTCGGGAGACGACGGGCGGAAATTTGGTAAATTGTAACACAAGTTATAAGTTTTTTTTTATAAGAAGTAATTACAGTGGCTTTGATAGGCCTCCGATTAACAGTAAATTAGTAATATGAATAAAAAATTATAACCACAAAAAATATAAAGTCAATGAAATATTCTGTTTGCCATAATTCTCTACATACCTTATATAAATTATGCACGCTACGTAAGTAAAATAAATAACACAAAGTGAAGTTTAATTAATGCATAAATAAATACTTTCAATTATAGCTGTTTTCACTTTTCAGTTGATTAATAATCAAATACAACAATAATAATCAGTGATATTATAAAAAATACTGTTACCCAATAAATTGGTTGTATACAAATTATGTACTTAATAAATCCCCAACAGGCCATTACTACTTCTTAAACTTTTAACAGTTACTTTGATAGACGAAAACGATCAAACAATCTGATCCAATAAGAATAGAATCTCTCTCTCTGCAGGCGTAAACGAGCTTACATTCAGCATTGAACAACGCATTACCACCTTCCCATTCATCCTTCCCTATAGCCCTCCACTCTGATAGTAATTTTAAATTCAGGTCTACTTCCAAATTCGAAACAGATTACATCACACTTATATTTCTGGGCAATTCTCGTAAACAGCTTTGCCTATCTCCACTCTCCAGTCTTAAACTATTCTAGTTCGTCATCCTAATCTCATGTGACAATGTAGATATTAGTGGACAGTTCAAAATTAGATTTATGTGATTCTATGTCTCAATTAGATTACCATACTCAATGAACTTTCACAATCTACACTCGAAACCCGTAGCTTAGGCAATGCCAGCCATAAGCAATATTCACCAATATACTTTATATTTGAATTTAAGTAAGTGTTTTATCTACATCCAACCTATCTTCTATCATCATGCAATACATTGTTAGATCGTCTTCTGTTCCGCTCATCATTTGAGCCACACTCCACAATTTGAGTAGGCAGAAAATTAATGTCCCCGCCGATAATACGTAGCTGAATCTTTTTTATCCTTTCCATTCACGGGCTGGAGGTAGTTTATTTATGGCTAAGAAGCTTACTTTCGCCTTTATTACACTACCCTTATCTTAAGGGATGAGGTGTTCGGCGTGATCCCTTACATCCTCCACCTTATTTACATGTAGCGCAATATTACTTGTTTTGTTTCGTGTGAATATGAAGGCTTCTTTGGAAACTTGGTTTGTTCTCGGAACACGGTATACTTAACTGAAATAACTTTTTTGAATATAGATGAGCTATTTAACAGAAAGTCTAAATCTAATCAGTCTTTGTTAATTTTTTTTTTTTATTTATCTAAAAACAATTTTTATCAATTATGTTTATAATAACTCATCTTCCACTGGTATTACATTTAATAATAACTTGTGTTCCAAATATAAAATAATAAGTAACATTATTCCTTGTAATTTGTGTCATAAAAGTCTTTCATGCCATCTTTATTGCCCATATAATTTATCCAGGTTAGTCGCTTGGCCGCTCCCGTCCACGTTATCCAGTCTTCCTTTGCTTCCCTCCACCATTTTCTCTCAATTTGAACGTAATTCTGTAGGTAAATTCTTATAAGCCCCTACAGTGACAATATGGAGTGGAAATATTGAGAAACCGCCTTGGAGCACGTCTTTTGAATATTAAAGAAAACACCGTTCCAAATAATACATTATTTTGTGAATTCAGATGTTCCTTTCAACTGTAATAAATGCTCGTCATTGCCGGTTCAAATGATACTAACTAAATAAAAATAAAAGTAAGAATTTGAACACAACAAGAATTCTCTACACAGATTAATACAGACTAGTTACAGTAAATTATTTTACGAAAACCAGGTAAAATTTATTTAACAAAGTACTAACCAAACAAATTGAATATTACGCTAGCAATAACAAAACGCCCCCTGTATCGCGAGATTGCTTAACTCTAAGATAACCTTAACTACCCCCGGCTCCTGGAAAAGTTATGTAATGCAAATAATTACGTAACCCAGGCACGGCTGCGGAACCCTGGCATCCCAAACTCCTACCTTCCCGATCCTTACGATGTTGTAATAGAGGCGAATTTGCAAAAGCGTGTCCAAACTCAACTCCGTTTTAGGGACGAAACTCGCAAAGCCGTCCTAGTGTGCATTCAATACAATGGGATAGGAACTGGATCCAAAGGGACTGAGGCCGCACGTGACCTGATGTAGATTACTCTCTATGACTCCCGAGAATGTAAATGGAATGGCATGGACCTTACGGGTCCATTAATAATAATAATCACTGCAACAATTTCACACACAACGAATTATGAAGTAAAAAAAATTAGGTAGATTATTTTTAGGTAGATAAAAATAAATATGCAGATACATACAATAAACTATTTAAATACGTATTTTCATTACACCCAGACACGAGCAAAGAAACGTGATCATTATACAAATGTTTGTCCGGGATGAGAATCGAAACCATAACCTCCGTTTTAGTAGGTACTAAGGTTCTTGAACCACTAGACCAAGAGGCTAGACCAACACCAGATGTCTGACACTGAGATCTGGATGACTGACACTGAGACCTGGTTGTCTGGCACTGATACCTGGATGTCTGACACTGACACCTGGATTTCTGACACTGTAACCTGGATATCTGACACTTTTGCAATTCGACCGTTTCAAATGAGCAAGAGTTGTGTAACACATCAAGTGCATTTAAGCTCCGAGAACATGTTTCATCTTCAGCTCTAACTGCGTCCTCTTTAAAGATTTATCGATAAATGAATGTATGTCCCTGTAACGGGGAGTAGCCAGGAGCTTATTCTAAAGCACTGTTTTAATGTACATTATTGGAACCTAGGGCTAATCTACCGAAATGACGGGGATTTTCAAACCAGCCATTAGCGCTCTTTCAAGAATAAACCATTACAAAGCACAAAGGTACTAATAAAAACGTGGCAAGAGTGCTCACTTGTCGCAGGTCCGATGCGCTCAAATTTCCTAAACTTTTAGTGTATTATCATGGTCCTGAGTACTGAAGATTTCTAATGCTAATACTAGATATTTCTAATAATATTTAGTTTGTGGGACAGTTGATGGACACAGAATTGCAGATCACAGAGGGCGTTCAGAAAAACCACCGAAACGACCATTGAAATGTAATGTCGGCTTGATTGTAAAGCTGTTTCAAATTTGTGCGATTGATAATACTAAACGCGGATTACGTTTGATTCATACTCGTGAAAGGCCATATCAGATATCAAGGATTTCACGTGAACACGCTAATCCCGGTCTGAATGTGATGACATTGATGTTGGGGATTGTGAAATTAATGCGCAACAACCGGTGAAAACAATTTGCATCGAATGTGTGTACACATTTAAATCGCTAGAAATTTAATACTTTTGAGATCTTGTGAAAACAATTTCATTGTAATCATACTTATACATTTCTTTCTCAATCCTGTCTGGCAGCTGCAACAAATTATTCGTGAACATAATAATAATTAAGATGCGTTTGAATAGCTTTTCGGTTAAATTAATTTCAATATCCGCGTCGTGCTTGCTGCATTCATTCGCGCTATCAATTGTATCATTTTTCAGTCTAGATTCTGAACCGGTCTTTGTTACAATCGCAATTGTTCCGACAACAAAGGTTTCATCAGAAGCATTTATTAATCCAACCGGTTGTGCGTCGCGCAGCAGTTGTCAAATTTATAACTCGCATAACAAAATGCACCGTTCAACTGTGAAGCCCCTACGTGTTTCTCATTTCGTCCGCCGCTTTATCCCTCGGAACAGGGCACGTGTCGTACAAATGCTCAGTGCAATTCAGAGGGCTGCCGGCGAAACCAATTTGCCTTTTGTGTACGATAAGCCCCTGTATCGAATCTCATACTCACACGGCTGGGTTTGCACACGCGTCATGCGAAATAAAATGGGGGCGATATAAAGACTAAATAAAAGTAATCCTTTCGTTTTTTATCAACATAATTGTTACGTACTGAAACACGTTTTGCATTGTGTTTTTAAACAGTATTATTACTGGCTGTACAACTGGACAGATGGCCGTCCAAAATGCGTGTGGCGCATTTTATTTTTGTTCTATTGTCTATTCGCTCTCCCTTTGAAAACAACGGGTAGCGTTCCGATTAAATGATAATACGTTTGAATAATAAAATATATATTCGCTTAAAAGAATGTTACAATATAAATGTTTTACCACATCACTGTTTTACATATTGTGTACCACAGTTAAGCATCATGTTTATGATTTACGTATAAACGTAGTATTTTGTCCAGTACATATTTATTATGCCTAACGGCTCAATTGCATAGGCTTTTGCCCAATGCGAGTTTGACACGCAACTTGATGGGTGACTAAGCGAAATGTGATCTCTAAGGCAGTGAATAACAAGTTTGTTCCAAACTCACTCAGTGACAAATCGAGGTATTACGCAAAACGGAACGCAAATTATACGAACGTCAGAAAAGGCGGCAAAAATGACAATTCGATATTCAAAATGGCGGAAACAAAACGGAATTAAACAATTTGTTTCGCGTCATTTAACTCTACCCGCGTTTTGAATTAAAGGGAGGTTAATTGATAGGTACGAACAATTTCTTTTGTAGGGGCGTTTAAATTAACCGTCGCCTCGTGAAGGCGAAATCCTTTGTTTTTGACCACGTAACATTTATTTTCCATACATTACACCGTACCGTACGTCCGAGTGGATTTTTTTTATTTGCTTAGTATAATAGCACTTTGCATTTTAAAAACGTTAATAAACCAATTCTATATTCACTTTCGGTACAAAGGGTATGTAAATGTACATGTTATATTTTGAATTCCATTCATTTTTTCGACGCGCATTGAAATTTCTAAAAATTAACCATTAGTACATTCGAAATGTTCTTAACAATAATACAATAAAAAAACAGCTTTGCAATGTTATATACACCTTTGCGCTTGTAAAAACACTGGTTAGATACGACTATGTGTATGCTTAAGTTTTGATCTTGGCTTTCAATTGAATTGTGTTATCATTGTTTCTTCCAAATAACTGAGTTTATCTTCATATAGTTTTCGGATTATATCAATGTTTTAATATGAACACACATAATTTATCAGCGTCTAAAGAAACGTTAGTGCCGTTAGTTCTGGAGAAAAAACAATTCCTCACCTAAAGATATGTGACGTATATATTATAGAGATAAAGAGCATGCTCATGAAATATTAAAGCGAACTCATAAACAAACCAGAGAACATGGTTAAGAAATAAACAATTCTATTGTTTCACTACGTTTCCATTGTATCGGGGTGTAGACGAAAAACGGAGTGTTGTCACCGTGAAATAAAAAAAAATGCATTTTTTGAATGTGAGACCCCTACGGTAAATTTTTTTGTTGACCATAAAATTAATAATAATATACAACTACTCGGCTAATCCGCATTCGGGCAGCGTGGTGGAGCTTGCTGCAGGCTTCCCGCAATCATTGGAGTGACCATTACAAGCAGTAATGCCACTACATTCGTCTGCTATCTCGCTAATAAATGTACTAATTGACACAATCTATGTTATTATAGGTTTTACTTGCCTATACCTATCTTACTAACCTGTATCTTACTAAAGTCGTTGCTACAATTTCGTTTCTATGCTATTGAAAGCTTACCAATCGTATTATGTATATGAAAGTAACAAAATATTGTTCTAACACTTAAGATACAAGGCTACTACTTGAGACGGATAGTTCATGAGTCGTAATGCGTATGGCGTATATTTTTATCTCGTCAGTTACCGAATCTATTGTTCGTGTTTTCTGCGATACACTTCAATAACTTCACTAACTACTTACAATACATTAAAGAATCCACTTCAAACGATTGTTGCGAACGTGTACTCTGTTGTGTTTCTGTACAACGGTTCGCGGCAAACAAGAAATCAATTTCGAAATGACTGTTCGTAATACACTCGCCATTTTTGTGTGTTGACACAATGTCCATCCATTTCGTCCCTCGATACCTATATAGATATCGGTCTGTAACACGATAGTTAGGGAGCGTCCCTCCCTTGTTTCTGGGGCACATAATGTGTTCCACCCATGCACAATTATTATTCTTTGTACACATTAATGTTGTAACATAATCCTGGCTTTACGTGACGCTATTGTTAAATGGACTCTATTCACACCTCCAGGGATGAAATGGGAAGTATATACTTATAACTTATTATGATTTTAGTTGTTTCTTATCGTTTTGTTGGTTTTGTGAACAATGAACTTTCAGCTATGTTCGTCTGCAGATGACAAAAACGTACACTGCTTACGATTCTGATTTGATCTTTTTACATACAGAATAGATACATCGCAAATAACGAAACGGTGAATACCATAAACAGCTGGCCGACTTTGGCGTCATATACTATGCTTTATCCGTGACCGAAAAAGTTTGTTCACCTTAGTATTTTAAATTTCAAAGTTTATTGACTGTTGTATTTTACAAATACATGTAACCGATTTTTTTCTCCTGTATTTAAAATGAATTAATATTACGATTGTAGATTTTCTATAACACGTTATGTGAAGGTACATAGGGAGAGCTTTTCGTGCAGTTTTCGTAAAACCTAAAGACGGCACTCTGTCGTTATCCAAGCGTAATTACAGCTAATGGGCTTTTTGTTGACAAAATACACAAATAACATTACAAGTGGAACGAATGGCGTCTGTTTGTAAATGTAAAGAGTTATATGTATTATATTGATGTTTAATTTCAAATATTGAGTGACAATTATAAATATTTGTATGAAAAAAAAATTAACGTTAAATATGTACATATTGACTAATATGCATCTAACAGAAGAGGTTGTTACTATTAGCTGTTTAAGATCTCTTTCTATAACATTTTGATGTGCTAACAAAAGCACTACAGACTTACTAAACGCTGATATAAAATACATGTAAATAAATTAATTAAATAAATAAATTTATTAAATTATTTTTTTGTTTGCAAGGATAAAGTTATTTGGCACTCGCTGCTTTTTGCCTACCCTGTTAGGGACCTGGCGTGACGGTATGTATGTATGTACAAAAAAATAGATGTTCATAAATTGTACCAAAACATTAATAAGCCAATTACAAAGGGCCGGAGAGAACCGCCAAAACGTTAAATATCATGTCACAAATCTGTTATATGTATTACATTGTTAACACTGATTATATTGATACCGTAATATAGGTATATTATATTATGTATTGTGCGTTATTATATAGTACTTTTCGTATAATATAAGATAGGTATATTATATTATGTATTGTGCGTTATTATATAGTACCACATAGTAGTTTTCGCCGAACCAATTTCCCGGACGGATTCCGCAAATTGCATTACCACGAAGCAAATCCTATGTAATTTTCATAACACCATTCCTCGGGGACCCATGAAAACTGTGTCGCTAAGCTATAAAATTGAAAAAGAAGTAGGCGACCGAGTGAATTGCACACTCGTATTATATCATTTGAATGCGTTTTAAATTACGTTGACGGAAAATAATCGTTAATATGGTGTTATAAAAATAAAGCAATACATAGTAATGTTTGTATGAAAACGTTAAACGGAATGCATACAATTAATATTGAGAATAAACTTTTGCGATACAAACAAGTTTCGTATCGCAGAAACAGATGAGTGACACAGTGTTAAATGACGGTAGTTTATGAATCACGTAGCGTATGAATTATAACGAAACACGACCTCGCACTTCGAGCTTTATGTTCGCAAAATAAAATGTATCTTCATAAAATAGGTGCTTCTGTTTATATAGATGGCGCTATTTTTCAAACGTTTGTGGGGTAGTCTTAAGAGGGTTGGCCGAAGTTAATTTTGGCCTGAGACACGCAACAGGGTAAGTCTAAGATGGAGTGGCAACATTAATAAAATTTATGTGTATGTGCTTACCCCTTGGAGCTGTTGTGCGTATATCAATCTGATGGTTCCAGACCTCGTTGGACCATTATGGGCAACGTTGATATATAACGTTCTTATATTCCGTGTGAAGAAATACCGGATTAAGTTTTCTTCATCTACAAGTAGGCAATCACTACATAGTATAAAACAAAGTCGCTTTCCGCTGTCTGTCCGTATGTATGCTTAGATCCTTAAAACTACCCAATGGATTTTGATTCGTTTTTTAAATATATAGAGTGATTCAAGAGGAAGATTTATATATATAATAACATACGTAAACTAATACATATATGTAGTGATACGTCGAGGTGAACAAAAC
>DWMP01000228.1:0-10519 GCA_018245295.1 Agara epimachia | reverse complement strand
AGGCTGTACATGAAACGAAATATGCTATTCATATGTTTGCGGAAGAAAACTCTGTTTATTGCAATATTTGATTTGCACACAGATAGCGTTTGTTTTCCGTATACTGAACACATTCTGAACGTAACTTGCATCCGTCATATGCAGCGCTAAAGGAAATCGGTTTGAAAGCATTTCCGAACATAAAATATTTTCTTACGTAAGCATGTAATATTCAGCTGTTCGCTGATTTTGCAACCTACATATATTATTAAGATAATTGCAGGTCTTGTATCGCAAAAACAAAACACGTTTAAAAGCCAATATGATGTTTTAATATGGCTCTTTGCCACATTAAAAAAAGTGGTGCTGTTTTAACACTTACAGCATATTAACTTTTAAATTAAATTGTATATATTTGTGTAACTGAACGTCCGTAATTTTGTTACATATTATGCACAATTTTTAGTCGATATGTAAGTTTCTTAATGATTTATAAAATGTTATTTTATTTTTATTTTTAAGATCAGAGACATTTGGCACTCGGTGCTTTCTGCCTAACCCGTTAGTGAGCGGCGTGACGGTATGTTGTTGTTGGTTTATTTAAATTGAAACTACAATGTTTCACTTTTTTATTGAGAACGAAAAGAGAACGTATACTAAAAATAGATTTGATTCCCCGCGCTCGTCCAACCTTAACACAGGTATTGGAGCATATCGTTCAGCATTAAGGCTCTTCTTCGATAGCACTTATGCAACGGGTATTTTTACGAGAACTTTCCATATCATCCGAGGACCGTACGCTAAGCGAAGGCAATCATATTACAATCATATGAACCCCACTCGAAGTACGGAATGTGAACTGAAATAAAAGTGATCGAGCGCCGCGTCAAGTTCTGAATTTGATATGTAGTATTCACGATTCTTCGTTAACAACGGTTTTTAGTGATTTTATTATCTTGTACAAGTTACATACATAGATATTATGTTTAGATCGAGGACAAAATCTTTAACAACACCGTTAAACAGTAACACAATATACACCCATAATAAATGCTGTTTAATAGCCATACGGGTAATACTTGGCCGCATACTGAATTACTTATTTGGAAATAGAGAAAGTAAAACTGAAGACACATTCAACGTACTCGCCAAAAGTCCCTTTTACATACGTTCACTATTGTCAGAGCTTACTTTGTATCATTGTACTTTTTACAAGATAACAACATGAATAGGCTTCTATAATTTAGAAGACGAAGTGGAATTACTTTTAAAATACAAAAAGAAGAGTATCAATTGAATAGAGCCTCTCCTTTCACGAATTTCTATGAAAGCAAACAAAGTCTATGTATATTCATTTGCGAAACGCATTTTCTAAGATTAAGATTTAAAAAAGATTAATATAACGGCGAATATTTCTTTTTAGATAACAATTCGGTATTTTCTCTTTTCGACGCCTATTTATATTTTAAAACCTCCTCGAGGCGAGCAATATCGGCGCCACACCTGGTGTACACGTCTGATTTAATAACGACACTCCGTGTTGAATTTTTCCTATGACATCATAAATTTATTATTTTCGTTCCACCCGCTGGTATTGCAGTTAAATTCGATACATATTATTTAAAATTTTAAATATCGAACGGTCCTATGAGTGCCAACCTAAGTGTTTAATTGAATTTTATTTCTAGAAAAATCTATAAGCATTAAACATGGATACATTTCTAAACGTGGCCTTTTTCAACCTACGTTTTTCTAGTTGAATTTTATTTCTAGAAACTTCTATAAGCATTAAACATGGATACATTTCTGAGCATGGCTCTTTTCTATTTGAAGGAAATCTCGAAACCATTTTTGACAGTTGTTAACATACATAATATGTGAGCTTAAACGATTGATCACCAGGATCGTCTATTCGTATCCTCTTAAGTAGTGATATTTTATGCTCACTGCATAAAATACGTGATACATATGAAAATACGTCAGTAGGTATGATTTTGTTGTTTCATAAGAAAGGTTATTTGCAATAAGCCAGTACCTTAAGGAAAAAAACTCGTTAGCTTTAGTACCTATCTCTAAACACCAAACACCAACATTGCACTTCGTGTGTTTAGTTGACTTTATTTGCATATAAGCCATTAATTAAACAAAAAGCGTTTAATTAAACTTACTGCGTGCTTACTTGCTTAATATATTGTTACAATGTATTGATATACGTTACAATTAACTGCAAAATACGATTATGAATGATAAAATTAGCTACAATTAACTAGCCTTTTTAAGGCATAGATTGCCTTAAATTGCGTGAAAATTCAAGTGTCAAATTTTAGTCAGCTTTATATATATAACGGCTTTACAACTTTATTTATACAGGCAGTTTATTAATACAGAATAAAGAATGGATCATACTGTACACTATAAATCAAATCGGCGAATATGATATTTTAAAGTATATTCACTTCACCAACACAGCTAGATCTTATAAAAAAATATTCTCATATCTTTTCAGTATAATAAATGGGGCGTTTACCGAAAGCACGCCAATCTGGGCTGAGCAGTTCGGGAAATAACTCATGGCTTTTATAAGCCTTTCTTGAACTTACTGCCGATCTCTTTTATTCGGTTCAAAAGTAAAACAAAACGAAAATCGAACTCCTCCCTAAATTGTACGCGTGCCGAATATCGATTGTAAATTTTACCCAACAGTTAAAAGAGTAAATATTAGCCGCGGAGTAGACATAATGAAGATACAGAATTGCAAACTGTAAGGCGAATTTGAATGCGATCCATTTCTCGTCTCACGGCTGGACATCGACCTCGTCCTGCTGCTGGAACGAAGTCTTACCGAAGACGACTTTATAGCTTGATCTTAATGTTGTGAAAATATTTTTACTATAGTAGTCTGTTCCGCTACTTTGCAAAGTTCTCTGTAAGTAGGCATAGGACATTCGTAATTTACTAAACATGCAAATCATCCAACTAGCAAAAAGTGATAGGGTACTCATGAAAATGAAAAAGTACACATTTAAGTCTAGAAGAAGTTATGCTTGCATTCATGTATAATTATGTATTTTATTTTGGCATCCATTTGGAATTAAAATAAAATCGATTTAAATTTCGAATTGACGAAGGTTTAAACAATAAATCCATGATAAGTCTTGACTTTATTTAGCCTGTTAGATCGATAAAACATTCTTTAAGCAGTTTTAAGCCCCAAAAAAGTTTATTGTTATACGAGGAACTCAAAATGGAATAAAACTGCTGTTTTTTTATTAAAATATAATATGAATAAGAAATATATACTAGTGAAAAAATATTTCAATGTACAAACATTAATAATCGTGCAACATCATATCTCTTAAAGAAAATCCGAAGTCAAATATTTTTTACACTCAATGACGTGAAATTCTTTAACTCGTAATCTTAATCTAGCACATAAATTAAATAATTGCGAGAATAATGGTCTAGAAACTGCCGGAGTTATAATAGTAGGATTGAAAAAAGGCACATTATGCAGCAGTCGGCACAAGCCGCCATCTGCTTTCATCGTTACGACTGTTATTACTTCTTGCGAAGAAAGAATCCAACAATTCATACACTTTCATACTTAACTAATAATAACGAGATATTTTAATGTTTTCTTAAATAGTCATGCTGGCTTATTGCATTTTTAGCGATAGAAGTACGAAAATTAAAATTGTATATGTTACTTAATGATACTCGTAAACAGACAACAAAAGGAGGTGTACTATACAAGGTATATTGCGATGTATAATGAAACTACCAATTTATAAGCTGAGAGCAGTTGTTAATTTATTGACCTTTATACCAACTAAAGTTTAGTGAATAATAAAAGTGATAGGACAAAAATTAATATAAATCTGAAATATCAACTATGTTGTCGGCTGCATCCACCACCACATTGGATAACAAGCACACAGAAAGAGAAGAAGGAGATTACTGTCCAATCTTGCTCCAGTGCTGTTACCTAAATCTATCCAGCTGACAATCCAATTAACAATTCTTAAATCTCTCTGACGGGAGTTTTTACGACGTATAACGTCGGAGTTAGCTTTCGACTAAATAAAGACTGTTATGTAAGAATAACAACCAAGACTTGGCTTAAAATAACAACAAGACAATGTCAACGTGGCTCACGAAATCTTCGTCTAGCGATCACCCATCAAAGAAAATAGCTAGCGGGTCTTAACTTAACAGATCGTTTGCAATTTATAAAAATGTATTTCAAAATGTATTTGTATTTGAAAAAAATATACCTACGTAACAAGAAAATTCGCACTATATGTAACTGCCACAAATTCATTTAGTTCAAATATAGCCTCGTTCACGAGGTTTCCATCATGCGTTTAATAAATAAAGTATATTGATGTTTGTACTGCACCAATGCCAACTACAGATATTCCAGGGGGAAGGAATTGGAGCGCTATCCCATACTCGGATACGTAGTTTAAGTGATTGAATCTCGAAAGAAACTTCATACTTTGTAAAAGCATTTAAGCATATTCCCGTAAAGTTTTATTTAAGTACAGCCTAAAATAAACTTTTAAGGTAAGTAGTTCTGCGTACCGATCGAAGTTTGAAGTAATTATATTTAATTGTAATATATATTCGCAATCTTAATAACATTGTGATAAATTGGTTCTTATTATTGGTGTAATTTCACGTTTAATATTCAATTTAATTTGTAAAATTACTCAATGTGATTATTGTAGAGGATAAATGTTATAGACAGTGTATCTATTTTTACGCAGATGTGCATAGTTATGATAATGGCAATTATTCACTGTAAAACATAACATGTCTAAAGGTATACATGACATGTCTGGCTGTTATAAATTTGTAATATTATAGATGCCTGTCATACATTTACGTCCCATTGCTGTAAGCGAATGCTACGTCGCAACTAGAGGATACCTAATATTGCCTAACGTTGCTCGAGTACGGATAGTTCGACACACAAGTTAGTATCAAAAGTTTTCAAACAGCTTGTGAATTCTATGGCAAGGTTTGAAGATTATAACGACAACCGGTGCTACCTGTTCAGTGAAACCTCTAGAGCACGGAAACGTTCGCGCAACGATATCTCTAGCGGTCATCCATTATGATCCAACTGCGTCCGGCTTATTCGTAAATTCATGGATTGCTTGCCCGTCTGCAACTGCATCAGGGCTAGCAGCACCACAATTTATAAAATAACTGTTGGCATCCATGTTTTTCATTTAATCTTTATTCATAACTTACGTAATGTAAAGCAACAAAAAGGCTGAATTAATGCTAGAAGCATTAACCTTTGAGAAATTATAAAACAATGAAGGATCACAACCAACAATGAAGTCACAAGAAAAAAGAAATTAACAAATATAAAAAATACTTTATCTTATATTAGATTATTATTTATGGCATAGCAAATCATTACTATGATGCGTGACAGTTTCACAACTGTTATAGGTATAGGCACTTTGTTAAAAATTGTTATTGTATTAAAAAAGAGTATATAATAGAAGAAGAAGAAGAGTATAACATAAAGAAAAATTTAAGAATGCTGAGAAATAAAATTTAATGGGCTTTACCTCGTTCTCGAACGAGAAGCAAAGGACGAAACAATACCCTATTTCCGCGAAGCCAAGTGACCCGTGAAAAGCACTGCTTTCAATCTTCCAGATATCGCGATCCTTAGTCATGAGGGACACGACTTCCGAACAAATGGAAAAATATATCTTCTTTTTGTCTTATACATCTAGCAAACAGCCATACAAGTCTCTTGATATTAGAAGTGTATATTATATAGCAACTGATATAAAAAAAGATATGAAACTCTACCTTTAGACCAAATTATAATTATAAATAGAGTTATATTTACACAAATATATTTTTATGTACCTTCAAATCGACATATTATTGAATAGATCGGATTTTAAATAGATATTTATTTGTAAGACGCTTTTGTATAGGATTATTACTAAATTTTCGGTTTTTTTTAATGGCACCAAAAGTAATATTTTGCATTTGTGAATCTTAAATTACCCCGAACTCAAAGGCGGTGTTAAAATAAGCGCATTTTGAAAGCACAGCCTCAGAGCGCTTGAGATTACACCGAATAAATAAAAGGGCCGAGAGCGAGCTCGAAATAAATAAGGCCCTAATAATAATTCTGCCAGATGTCAATGTTAGGGTCCTCAGCCGAATAACAATATATTGCACACCGTTTGTCAATTTTGTTCTGTACTGTTCATAAACACTTCAGAAAATAGGACTCATCAGGTTTCTGTGACTAACCTTATAAGCTTAAGCAACGTGGCTCTGTCAAATTCCTAGTATCGAATAGTCAACACTACAAATAAAACAAGAATTTATAGTTGAAATAAAACTAAATTAACAGTAGTACATCAGGACCATAGCGACATTTTCAAAACAGCTGTTCGAAGCCAACTTCGTTTTTCATTTATGGCGAGGTCTCAATTACAATAGGAGAACCGAATACCTAGAATAATTTTCTACTAGCGAATTCAACTTTCAATCTTGACACTCATTCAGTCCTGACTTTGAATTTGCATAAAGGTTAAAATTACACGTGTTGTGTATTAGTCGTAAGTTCTCACAATTAGCCACAATGTATCATACAACATGCCTACTTAATAAAAATAAATCACATTTTTATTGAATTTGGAAACAAAATTATTTTATGTGTAATATAAAATATGGTTCTGTTTCGTTCTACAAACAAAAACAGGCATCAAAATAGTCTTCTTGTTCATAATAAATAGTCTTACGTGTGGAAAGGTTGCTAGCATCTTCCTCGCTGCTCTAATCGGATAAAGCACTTGTAGTGTTTAAATCTATTACTACGAACTGTATACTGTGTACTGCAGTTAACTAAGGATGCACAGTTTTGTAGTTTTATTTACGTGTCTATTTCACAGTGTATTCTAAATACTATTTGCAGTATAATTTATGGGTAATTTGTGAAATGCTAATTTTGTAACATAGTATTGAAGGTTGGTGGTACCATAAAACAGGATTAGTAAAAAACTGCGGAAAAGACATATTATTGTTGTGGTTTGTTAGTTAGAAAAAGCAACATACGATGCATTCCAATTAGCGGAAATCCAGTGAAGGTCGAACATATAAGTAGTTATTTATGCCTTCATAATTGTTTTCTTTAAAAGTACATCCTTATAATACTGCAAAATAGAACTCCTTATCTTATCAAGTAATTGAAGGTTATTTATTATGACGAGAAATGCTTCATTCAATTTCGCGATTGGCTGAGAGGACGATGAAACACGTACGGTTTCTGAAAGTATGTTTTAATTAAATTTCTGTACGTCAATGTTCCCGCGACAGATGTCGGTGGATAAAATTACCGTGCTCGGTGTGTCACGCAGAAGTTGCTTCCTGCCAAAGTTAATTGAACTTATTTGGCTCACGTGCCCCAACCTCTTGAAACGATACCTCTGAATACACAAAACAATCTAAATAGTAACAGTAAGTGAATCGTATATAAGACGATAGTTATTAAATTGGGTGTGTTATTATCTTCACAACACAAGTAAAGAAGATAATGGCCCACATAATATATTGATAATGGTACACCTATATTGATCTGACCTCAAAACTAATTGATCTTCGCCAACAACCCCTAAGCATTTAGTTACTCGTATCTTCAAGTTGTCACACAGTTTAATATTTTGAACAAGACCACATTACAATGAACAATAGAACATGTTGTCAGCTTTAAAAGTTCAATTGATTTTAGACAGCCATATATATATCGAGCTCATGAAAAAAAAATGTAAAAGCTTATATATGGTTTCACGTCACAGTTAAAATATTAGTACTATAGGTAGTTAGATGACCCGGAAACAGACTTTTATTTAGGGTCACTAAACAAAACGGCCATAATAGGGCTGACAAATGAATTTCCCACTATAAAGAATGGATAACGATAAACTGATAAAGCTCGACCCTTTTGTTGGCGTTCTGAACGCAATAAATGGCATCATAAGAGTCTGAACGGATTCAGGCATGAACAACAGCGTGTAGGATATAGCAAATATATGGTATTAAAAGTCACACAGTTGAATCTGATATGCCTAATAAGTGTTGTCGTGTTGTTGCATTACAGCTAATGAAGTTCTATTTCTAAATTGGTGACAAGCAGTTAGGTATTGAATCTGGTTTAGATATCAATTGACTCATAGGGGTGTCATAAAATAAACTCCATTCCATAAATTCAACAACGTTATATAGTTTAATTTACGAAATTTATTGTATTTATTTTCGAGATGCATTATTTATAGCAGTAAACGTTATATCAAGACCAATATTTTTATTAGTTCTGAGCGTTTTTTAATGTGTCATTTTTTTTCCCGTTTTTTTTATTAATAATAACGACAACAGCTAATAAAGTTCTCAAACAAATTCGAAGTCGCTATTAAGTGACGCAACCCAACTCAACCTGCCACAAGATTCTGTAATTGACGTAGACATAGATTTACTCTTACGTAGAAGGCTTTTCTTTTATTTATAAATACTTTCACAATAATAAATATAATTCATAACTCTTCATTAGACCCAGTAATATGTACGAGCTTTCTAAAAACGAATAATATAAACGTTTTATATGAAATGGTACTCCTATTTCATATAAAACAACAGACAACGCAATTTTTTACAGATCAATCTCAAATACAAAATTTCATACAACTCAATAATAGAACAGCTGCTGCTCGTAATCGGTAGAAATAAGTGTTTGGCTAGGTCGCTTATGAACGCAAGCTCTAAGAATCGTTTCTGTGACTAAAATCCTACCTCAGACATACATATATGGAAATCGGAGAAGTCAGGTTTTATACATTTTCTAATTATTACAAATCTTCAACCGAAGTCACATGTGACATTCGTTATACTCTAGGGAAGATTCCTTATAAATTAATAAATGTATTAGCTACTTCCTATGACTGGCATTGAAATGCAGAAACTCTTTGAGGCTTAAGATCTAAAGTTGCATGTAGCGTTGAGAACATAATTTAATATGTATTCCGTAAAACCTTTAATATCATATTGCGTAGGTTATACGATAATTATAGAACAGTATGTATGTGTAAAGAAAGTTGATTGACCTTTGTTAAAATACACAAATTTAAGCTCAGCTGATATCAATAACTTGGTAAATTTTAGCATTTCTCACATTTATACCTCTCATTGTCGCAATAGACGAACAATTCGTTTCCTCCGGGAAACTCACACAGTGCCTCATAAATTGGAGGCCTTTGTATAGGGGGATTGGTTTTCCCATAAGTTTTAATAGACAAAGTAAAATATGACAAGGAATTTTTCTAGAAATGACCTCAATTTTTATACCTGCGCTCATACAAAGATGTTATGGAATTGGACATTATGGCATACACGGTTTTTTTTACTATTTAATTTTATGTCTCCTCTGTATACTTCGGTCGCAAAATAAGCTATAAAGTTGAAGACTTTATGAATCGCGTTTTAAAATTCTATTACGTAAAGATATCTTTTATTTACGGACATTTCTTCGATGGCGTCATCTCAAGTGTTTATGATGTTTAATTTTTTCATCTATTTTTTTAACCTATATTGTTGTATGCAATGGGCGAAGTTAATGTATATTGGCATTCTCTACCTCTCAACCTTCATTATCAGTTGTGACAATTTAGCAAAAGTAAATATTGTTTTAAAACTGAACACTAAATAATATGAATATGTCAAAATAATGGACCATAACTGTAAGTAATATCTTCCATAATCAAAAAGCGTTGTTCGTAAGAGTTTATAGTAGCATCGTTATTGACGAGCGAACACCAACTTTACGATCTTTTATGAAGTAGTTTTAATTAAAAAATCCCTAGAACAGTGATCTGAGGTATAAAAGTTTAACTTTGAAACTACATATTCCGTTAATGAGACTTTGCTGACACCGTGCTGAGAATTTTCATAGCTTCAAACTTTTATATGCATTTTTTTCTTTACGACGCGGTGGTATTCGACGTATCTGCTACATTAAGCGAAGGTATTTTGAGTGCGATATTATTTTTATTGTACGTATATGAAAAGGGCGGATTATCTTTGTAGGGTCTCTGCCAACTGTCAGTATTAACAAGTATATGTATGTGACCTGCAACCGGGCCGACAGTAGGACTCAGACTGTCTCATCTTGTGATGTATGCACTCAAAACAAATATTTTGCATATGTATCGACACACACTACAATATTATAGTATTTTTCTGAATATTCAATATATTAATGGCGTTGTTTAAATGTGTGCGCAAGCTTCGTTTACGTTTACATTATATCTATGTATTGTGACTTTGAATTGTTAGTGTTGACCTAATGCTTCGTCGTAATGAACCACCACATGACAGATGTCAGCGACTCCGTAACCTTCTACACCTAAGTAATCATGAATAGGCCCTTCAGCTTATGCTAGGAGTGGTCACCGAAGGGGGGGGGGGGGAGGGGGGGGGGAAAGGGTAAAATATTGCTCAAAGTGGG
>DWMP01000227.1:0-10527 GCA_018245295.1 Agara epimachia | reverse complement strand
TATAAAAATTAATCTACTTGCCCAGAGTACTTAATACCGATATGAACGTGCCCGCGCCCCTCATCAAACAACGCTACCCTATTATCATTAGTGAACCAATTTGATAGAAATGTAGGATATTCGTACAATCAACTAAACATAATTTAAACTCTATCACTTGACCACATTCACAAATTATTAACATAATGAATGATTATATCATTTGATATGTCCTATAAAACTGAGCTACTACCTACTGAGCACAAAGGAAAACAAGGCAATGTATGTGTTATGTTAAAACACTGCAGATAGTATTTCCTACAACTGAAAATAATATTAAACTAATAATATGCATAATTTAAAGTTCTATCATCATGTTTTGGAATAATTGTTAACTAAAAAGTACATAATAATAAAAATTGGGACAATTCCACACATAGCTCTCTGATCCCACACTAGGCAGAACCTGTCACTGGTAACCAGAAAGCTAATAATCTTTGTATATAGATAGTATATAATACTTAGCTAACCATTTTTATTACACTCAGACAGAACAAACATCCCATCATGTCTGAGAACAAACATTTGTGCTCATCCCACAAATGTTTGTCCTCAGAGGGTTTCAACCCCACAACCTCTGGTTTCAGTCTCAGGCTCTCCAATCACACAACCAATGGGCCAGTCAATATATTACATTTTAACAATAGTACAGGCTAACATTATAAAAGATTAGCTACTTTAGTAATTGAATGGTTTAATAAAATAATGACATATATATAAATACATAATTTTTTGATCAATTCAAACTAAATAAACTGATAACTCCAGACTATGTATCTAACAACTACACCAGCAGCAAACATAGCTTCAAACAAGTAAAAGCAACCCTGGTTCACCTTTATCTGTATGTGAATTTCATAAATACCATTTAGAACTTATTATTTGCAGTTACAGATATAATTTATTGTCAAATGACTACAAAGCAATCACTTTTAAAGAAACATAGCTATTTTAATTGGGTGTTTAAACAAATGAATGTCTCTGACAAACAACAAGATCAGTACTTGCTTGTTGCACTGATAAAACATGTGTGGGTTAATTAACTATTAATATTTTCCTTAGTTTGGTAAATATACGGTTTAAATTTGTCTAATTAGTGTTAATGGGATATAAACAGGATTATTCTTGTTAATTCATGTTTTACCATTTTTCATTTTAAACATAATATATCATTTGTTTTTGTTTGTTTCCTCTCATTAATTAATTTAATGTTACTTTTTCAAAATCATAAATAACTTTAAATATTTACATTTAATTAATTTTTTACAGTGCTATTTTGAAACTGTGCAAAAATCCAATTAGTAATCTAAGTACATCAAAATTTCCAAAACATGCTTTTTTGCATCGGTGGAGTGTGTACACGGCAGTTCTTCAGTGACCAACTACTCCTGTACCTAAAAACACTAAGGCTAAGTTACAAAATTCAAACCTATTAGAATATATTAGCTATTTTTTATTTACCATAGATCTATAATATTAAAATCATTTAAAATAAGCAGATGGATAACCTTATTTATATTATATAATAGTGCACACATATTAATAATCATAAATTAATAAATATTCTGTAACCACAACTTCAACAGTGTTCATTTTATCATCAATATTTGCCACAAAACTATGTACCAATAATGCCAGATATTTAAACTCTATATGTCCCAAACACTTTTATGGATAAATTTTCTTTCCAACATTTTACAATTATTGTTGAATTATGTAAATAATAATGATATTGATACAAACATGTATGTAGTGCACATTGTCAATAGTTTCATACAATGTATTTTGTTTTTGTGTCATAAAACAGTTTTATACTCAAAACTGAATTGATATATTCACAATGATAGACGTAACCATGTAAAATATATCTATGACATGTATTTTGTCGAGGGTAAAAATATCACCACAATATACAAATGAGTTTGATTCACAAGGTGTGGTGGGTAGAGAGAGCTTGGAGATTATCAAACTTAGTTCGCAGTGAAAACCATATGTGTCACAAGTTTCAAGAGATTTAGCATCCTGTTCTAGCCAGTAAACCATTTACAACAAAGTGGCTATCGCACCAAATTTGTTCTTCCATATTAATTATAGGGCAGTTAGAGAGTTGACTTATTAATAATACAACAGTGTTAAGTCTTACTATCTAAGAATGGAAATTAAAATGATACATTTTTAAGAAATCAATTATATTAATACATTCACCGATTGACAAGTGTGTATGAAGTGAAAGAGACAAAGAAAATTTACCAGGAATAGTTGATGTCCTTATATTGTGTGAAATCCTTAGCTTCTACCTACCCCTATGGGAAATAGGTATGAAAATACAATGATTATGTTTTATATAACATAATTATTCTATTAAACTGTATTCAAATTACAAAGCATATTTATTATACATTAAATACATATGCTTTAATGGACTAACAGTATGACAATTTGTTATGTACTGAAAATATCATAAAATGAGACATAAAGGACAAAGGAGTGTAAATAGTACATGATGTAATTACATTCACTCAAATTGAAATATCGTTCGACACTTATGTTCGTAAATTTAAAAGCTACAAACATGTGTCCAAGGCACCGAAGCCGTTAAGTACCTGACCTAACCTCACGCACCTCGCACTCGTGCCAGTCCGCGGGGGCGCCGTGCGAGACGTGACTCAAGCGACAAGCATTGAACAAACCCATTACGGTAACTTACGAATTGTGTGGCCCTGTACATTAAGACCCTTGAACATTAATAAATGGTCGCGTAACAATCTATACAGGTCCATAGCAACTTTTAGAACATAAATCGTTATCGACCAAGATAACGGAATGACTGAATACGCACGGTAAAATTACGACGCACTAACGTGATCGTTGATTTCTCTGCTGATTCAATCTACACCAGCCAGATGTATCACCATTTACCGGGTCATATAGAAAGAACTAGTATAATGAGACGATCGATAAAATGTTATATCGAACAAAAAAACCTTATTATCAGTTATAGGAACGTACCTAATTATCCCAGAGGGTAATGTGCTAAAAAAAACCACTTTCAATGATCTACTACGTTTATGTTAATACATGAATTTCTCACTAATGAAATCGATAAGCAACTTCTACGATCACTGAAAATCACTACGCTCTGATTATAAAAAAATATTGGAATGATAGCTAACCGCGCACCGCAAGATCGTGTCGCCGGCTCGGTCAAAATGGCTGCTGCAAGGGACACTCCTTATATGCGTCACAGTCACAATTGTATGTTGGTACAATTTTCAAATATTAACACTCAATATAATCACAAAAGATATTTCACTCGATTAATTCAGTGCACTTACTTGTTAGAAGGGTAATATAGTAAATTAGCCAGCAAATTGCAACACAATATCAATTTTTCTCTTGCGGTGAACGATACACTACACTGACGGCTGCGGGGCCAGAGGGGAAACAAAAAACGGAACAGGGTTCTCACAATATGTCCGCCATCTTAAAATGCTTACAGAGGAAGTATGGAATTTGTAGTGTTGCAATGTATTCGTCTCATAATCTCTATCTCCTACCTTTTTTAACGTATAGAAGATAATAGGGACGGTCGAATTATTAACAGTTCACACACAATATATTCAAATGTCACCGGAAGATAATGCTATACGCGGGCCACTTTAAAATTTTTATTGTAACTGTAAAATTATAGTTTCGTGTCTTTACAATGAACCATAATAAACATAAAAAAATATTCTTAATATCATTTTTTAAAATGAATAATCCAATTATTGTTAGCCTTACTAAGTTAATAAACTACGCCAGATTTCGTGTAAGCATTTTTCCGGTCTCATTTTACATTAGACGTAAATAGATTAATATATCTTGTAGTATAATTTTACAAATTTGTACGAATTCTAAGCTTGAATAAACTAACAAATAGGTTGGTATAATACTGAACGCGAGTGTAAAACTTTTTCAATGTGACGCCAGTAGCAACTAAACAGATATCAAACACAAAAAGTAACTGTTTCTCAGATCTGAGAACCTCAAATAGAACTGAAGCTGTTCAAAAAGGGTGTGAAAAGAGCTCTATCTCAAAGCCGACAAAGCATGAGTGACCACTTACCATCAGGTGGATCGTCTGCCTGTTTGCTACGTTAATTTTATAAAAAAAAGGACTATACGGTAAGAATCATTATCATCACTGAATGCAGCAATTTTTGTTTTTAATAAGTCTGTAAGAGGATTTGATTTCTCTCTGAATAGAATTGTTGTTATATACAATAGCCCATTTAGTGTATTCTAGTATGAGTGTAGAAAGAATTAGTATTTGTTCAATTAAGCAACTGTTGTACACTAAATAGTAACATATTAAGCAATTGGTAACCATACCCATTACAAGAAATCAAAATGCTTAACAATTCTTTCACGGTAGAAATATATTTATCTCAACATAATGAGTTATAAATTAAGTATAATGTACCTTAATGCTCTATAATTCTAAGATGTATGAGATCATATTAGTCTAATTAACATTTAAAAACTAAGCACAAAATGACTCATGTAAAATAATAATAAAATTTTAATAAATGTTCAAACAAGCTTACTTATGGTCTCAAAATCTATTTGTGGGCGTTTATTAACGTAATTTTTGCCTGTTTAAAAAAACAAATATGTCATTGGATGACAATTAGACAACAAAGAATGTGTTGGAAAAATGAGAAGTCGCATGTGATTATTAAACACGTGAATTAGGCATTATTTTCTGATTACTACTTAGGCAAACAAAGAATATTGTTCATCATTGTTAAAATTAAGTTAATAACCAAAAATGCCGAAGTCTAAAAGAGATAAGAAAAGTGGGTGTTATTTTAGTAATATAACCTCGTTGAGTTCTATGGTGTAAGTTTTTAATTGATGGTATTTCTTTACAGTTTCACTTACTAAAACTAATAAAAAGGGCCTTCTGTTAAAACAGAAAACAATTGAAGAGATACGTAATTCTTTAAGCAAGTATGAACACATTTTTCTTTTTACCGTGGACAATATGCGAAATGCTAAGTTGAAAGACCTTCGCCATGAATGGAAAGATTCAAGATTTTTTTTTGGAAAAAATAAAGTTATGGCAATTGCATTGGGTAGGAGTAAAAATGACGAAGTGGAAGATCAATTGAACATGGTACGCTGTTTATTTTATTATTACATGTGCACTCATAACACTTATTTAAAAATTCATGTTAAAATGTTGGTACAATTTCTTTAAGTAAGTGTTAGTTAACATTTATATTCACATTAAACTTTGAAGTGTTTAACTGATGACTGTCAGTTTGTAATGTAAAGACAAAGATAGCTAGGTTTTTTATGTTGTCTTATAGTGAATCTTAAATATTTCCATTGATTTTCAATACACAAACAATAAAACCTACTAACTGGTTTGTTAAGTGGTTTCAAAGTTGAATAAAGTTGAACCTGTAAGCTGCCTTGTTGGTCTAATTGCTGGAGACCATGCTGACTCAATTGGAGGTCATATGTTTGTTGTCTAGATGTAACATGGTATTTAACTGCTTAATTTGGAATTGAACAGACCCCTGTGTCTTTGTCATGATTATTATTATCATACTATATTTGGTATGCCACTTACACAGGAGGGTGTATAAGAAAACTGCAAATTTCACTGTACATATTCATTTTATTCCCTCAATTGTTGTCCTGCTGTTTCAGATTTCAAAAAGACTTAAAGGGCAATGTGGTTTATTAATGACTAACAGAGATGTGATTGATGTATTACAATGGTTTAAAGATTTCCAAGAACCAGAGTATGCTAGAGCAGGATTTGTCGCTACACAAGATGTGATATTGCCTCAAGGTCCACTCGAGGACTTCTCTCACACGATAGAACCACATTTAAGGCGACTCGGACTTCCCACGTCTCTTGAAAGAGGTGTTATAAATCTAATAAAAGAATATCAGGTAATAATATAATCATCACATTGCCATAGCATCAATAAAATTATGAGCTTTTCAAAAACATGTCTTGATTGACATAAGTAATTTTTTTTTGTTATTACCAGATAAGGCTTAAGCTTAAGGATACATTTTTTTATTTGCAAAGTAACTAACTCTATGGTAATTCTACCCATAAAATCTGTAAGTTTTCTGTAGTTACACTATGATACATGGCAGTATGAAAGTGTATTTACTTTAGACCTTACCTTGGGTTTAGTTTGCTGATGAGAATTAATATAATGTTCTAGGTCTGCAAGAAAGGTTCTACTCTGACCCCAGAACAAGCAAGTATATTAAAATTATTGGGTAAGCAGTTAGCAGAGTTCAAAGTTGTAATAAAATGCCACTGGACTAAGGGTAAAGGATTTCACAAAGATATTGATTTACCAAGTGACGAGGAAGACGAAAACAGTGACAATGATGCAATAGATGATGCAGCCATGGATGAAGATGATGAAACTTAGGTCTTTAATTTTACTCAATCAAAGTAATATCTTTATACAGGTTAATTTTAATAAACACTTGTTAATATGATGATTTCATTTCAATAGTTATGTTTGGATAGAAATTGATGAAACAGATTTGTTACATATTATGTATGTAATGAAAATGTAAGCCTGACTGACTCATCTGCAGTAAACTAAGTATTTACCTACTTACAAAAAAAATGTGGATTTGATAAAAATACAGACTGTATAATGTAATGATGACAATATAATACGATAAAAGAAATAAAAACAACAAACTTGCAATTTCAACAAAAATATATTTAAATTAAGAAGCCTATCTGTAGCTGGAAGATGATACGGAAATGATGTATTTTAAAAATTAAATGTAAGACCAATTTCTTTTAATAAGATATAAAAAATAGATATCTCTATAAAACATTCTACATCGATGACAATCAAATTGGTTCACAATAAATAAATACTAACAACTGTTCTAATGTCTACCAAAACGTAATTAAAACAATATAAAAGAAACCTACCTATTAGCAAACAGGTGACAACACATTCCTTCATCCTAACATTCTCAAATGTATTTGTATTATTCATGTAAATGTTTTTTTTTTCACTTATATTCAACACATAAATCAATCGTTATCAAAATGAATTTCTGGAAACTAAACTTCGTTCATATGAGTTGTCTAAATTCAAATGCAAAGTCACATGCATGCAAAGTCACAGTAATCATTCAAGAGTAACGTATGCAAACACAAATTTAACTTAATGTACGTACAAGTAATCACAGTATAAACGTAAAGCATTGCTTCATCATCAGACGACATCACAGTTCACACAATCAACAAATAATACCTTAATGTTTACATTATTGCAAATATGGAATTGAGTTTTCGGAGGACATGATAAATTAAAAATCAATGAAAGAATTGCTTGTTATTAACATAGGTGTAATTGATAATATTACCAAAATATTTGTACAAGGTTTATTGTGGCGCCATAACCCTACGTTTTGTCAAGGTCAAACGTGACTGAATCGAATGCATGTTTCAAATCAATTAATCTTAAGCAACTTGTGTACCTAGTTGTGTGATATAGAGGTGAATATGAGATCACTGTTATATCACAGTATATATTATCTAAATAAAATGTTATTTGTCACTGGTACAAATTTCTATGGTCAACTGTCACAGTAAATGTTAGCGTTTACGGACAAATGTTTATATACATAGAAATTTTACTGATACGTAAACTGATATTTTAATGGATAATTAAAAAAAATGAATCAATCAAACAATTCGGTAACAAGGAATACTTAACTAACACAAATTTAGTACTTATGCAGTCTGAACGAGGTACATTCATAAATTTCCAAAATACTTTTGTCACACTTAGACATCAAACCGGCAAAGGGGCAGAAACTAATCTAAAGTAAGCTAACCGACTACACTAACACTAAATTACATAACATACTGGCTTAGCACCTAATCTTTGCAAGGTCTCCCCGTGCATGTCCACATAACAATCATGGGTCAGTTCAACGGGTATTACAAATGTCAGCAGCAAGTTATTCAGTAAAAATTTGTCTGGAGTAATTGAATTCAAGAACAAAAGAGAAACAAAATATGAGATTACCTTCAAGATCTAATAAACTTGTTGTTACAATGTGTTTAATAATTTTCCTTTCCTGAACGTGTTACTAGATAGAATTAACGAGAAAAACTTTGAAAATGTACCAGAAGAGCATGGTCCAAGAGCCTCGTAAAGTTATATTTCTTCAAGGTAGATCAATATTGGTAAATAAAGAATGAAAATTAATTTTTTAATGGTCTGTGATCCTAACGAGAAACGATAACAGTACACTTCTTCAAAGAGCCTCTCGGTCGTTTACAGCACACAATGTATGTGCGATCAGCTTATACATGTGAAAGGTGTACAATCGTAGAAGCTTCAAGAGAATTAGTCGTCATACAATAGGATAAGTGCAGCGTGCGCGAGAGGTGAACGAGAAATTACCCAGACACATGTATTTTTACTTACTTTCCAAGCAATTGCAAGAACGTGCCCGAACCTAATTTGATGACAGCAATACCGAAAACAAAACCGCTACATATCTCGAAACTAAGCTAGTCGTAACTGTTTATTATTACTGAGCTCAACTGAATCATATCATAAGAGTTTTTATCATTGACGCGGATCGCAACGACGGGTGCGGCGCGGCGGGCGGCGTGCGGCTAGTGCGGCGCGGCGGGTGGTGCGGGCGGCAGGGCGAGCGGCGGCAGCGGCTCGCGCCAGTACACGCTCTGCGAGAACTCGTCGCTGGGCTCGCACTGCGCCGGCGGGAACACCTGATCCACCAGCACCGACATGTGCGAGTACCTGCGATGCAAGTTATCTCTGTAGTTCATTTCGTTCGTTGTACACGACCGATTGCCGCCGTAGCGGTGTAGATCAATGACGACCGCGTTCTTTCCTCGCGTCTATGTTTCAAATTTAGTTTGAACGCGAGAGGCTACAACGGCGACGGTAGTTTTGTCGAGGAATAAAAATTAGACGTAGATCGCGGTTGAATTAAACGGGGGCAAATATAAACAAACATCCTTCTAACTTACAAATCAACGATAAGTACATAGTCAGATATACCGAATACAATACAACTGTGATATTTTGTAAAGAAGATCAGTAATTTATCTCAATTTATTGTGATATATATCACATAACAGACTCACAATATAATCATAATATTATAACGTGTTAATTATAAATGTCAATGTAAAAAAAAAATTTAAAGGACGTTGTCGCTGGGCGACCATATCGTTCCGTAAAAGTCAACAAACAAATAATCACTTAAAAAACATGTAACTTATACGACATATAAGAATAAATTTAATGCAAGGAAAAACAGATGAAACAAATTCAATCAGTTAAAGCGGAGTGTTTTGGCTAAGACAGAACACAGACAAAATTTAAATTAGCCCAATCAAACAAAACATAAAGTGGCATAGTGGGTATATAAATATGATACCAACACCGATGTTATTACTTATGGTTGTGACGTTTAATTTCTCGCGCCAAAGACAATCACATACTGAATATGTTACAAATCTATCATTAAACATACGAGCCCGTGTTTTTTGTTGCTGACATATTAAATCTTAACGCACAAAAAAAAAACTTCAAAATTAGATAAATTTGATGTGTTATTGTGTGATAAATCAGTTAAGTCGAATTATTGTTAACCATATCACTTTGCATAAGACAGATAGATGCACAATATCGTAACTCAATATAAATTCAATTAGTCGAAGTGAGAAATGGTCGTCAACCGAAATCAGGAAAAACTTCGGTGTGAAAAGAGACGGCAAGTGCGCAATTAAACAAAGGAACGAGACAGATGACATGTCGATGATCGCTGATTGTTATTTGTCAGTATAATACTGCGGATGCGTGACGAGTTATCGGACAGCGGGTATGTTTTTGTAAATGGTTGAAAGAGCGCGTTCTGGATCGTGATAAGCCCCTAGATTCATGCCATACGGCTTACCGGTAATGTCGTGTGCTCGCGATTTGCTTCTATTAATTCGATTACGTTACTCTAAAACGCCTAAAGCTCGCGTCAACTATTAACGACATTATCACTTTTGAGTGGCGGGAAGAAATCATCGACCATGTCACTTTGCACGTGGTAACTGAAATAAAAATATAATATACTTTATAATACTCGATGCGACTTAGTTAGTGTTCGGCGGTATGGGCGTGAGGCACGGGTGCGGCGTAGAGAGATAAAATGTGATTCTATTTGTTAAGTGATCAGTTGAACGCTTACGTTGATTGGAATGTTTGCGTCAATTCGTGCTTCAGTTCGCCCTTGTAGTTGATGGTGAATATTCTCACGATGGGAATGCCGACCGCCTGGTACGCGCACACGTCCTGCACAGAAGATATTTTTTATAAATTTCAAAAGCACAAATTAACTTAATTTAGTTTACAATCATGATAGTTTAGTACATTAATTTTTGTACAACCTACTGTTATAAAC
>DWMP01000226.1:0-10531 GCA_018245295.1 Agara epimachia | reverse complement strand
ACCTAACCTAACCTCAATCTCTCTCAAACTATCGAACGTCATGTCGCTCGTTTGGATACCAGAATGCAAAATTACAACGTTTTATGCGACATAAGAGTGATATTTTTGTATTGTGTTCACAAAGAATACAGTCAAATGATAAGCCAGAAGTCATCGGACGGAATACGCAGCGTAATTAAGGAAATATCTAACGTTGTGGTGGAACCGTAACTTTGGGTCGGCCAATTCGATTCCACCTACATTATGCCGGGCCATTTGTTAAATGGCTTTCCGAATTTCGCTGAACTGTGCAATGGGCTAGTTCGCAACTTTTTACATTAAAACATTCAATTGCTACGCTCCTCTGAATGTTTGCAATTGTCAATGGTCATCTGGACAAACTGGCGTCACGTGCCAAATGTCAAAGTGACATTAACTTGACAATTCTATGTTTATGTATCCTTATTATCTATATTGCTTCTGTATTAGTAAGGAAAGCTTAAAAAAAGTATAATCGATATCCGTTTTAACAGGATTTTATTAAGTTAAAATATACGTAAAAAAAAATGTATCAGTGCAAAAATATTGCATTGTTCGGGTAAGCATTTTTATTTAATAATACTCAATTGCGCATTTATAAACAAAGTAACAGATTAATTAATGAACAAATATTTTATATCAGATATTAGACATTACGTATAGGGAAGTGTATAACAATTATACTTGTTATTCAGACCAGAATGAATGTAAGCACGATTCTTGATTCTAATATCTGAAAAAGCAAATTTTTCACGAACATTTTTCAATTTTTATATATTAAAACCGAGACGTAATCATTAAATAAGGTTGTCAATTTGAATTATCCTAAGAGCCACCTTCGATTAAATATTTCTACTTTACGATGTTGATTGAATTGTGATAACCCTGAGCGCCTGTCATACGAAGTGGCAGGTTGGAAATAGCCTTTGTGACGGTCGACAATCAAAGGACGGAATCAAATAGCCGTTTCCACCAGCGCTTTGATGTTTCTTTGCAAATAATTTTTATTTATGCTACGTTTTATAGAACGCATTTTCCTCTTTCTATCAGTAAATGACACTATAGCAATGGTAATATTTTATCTGTAACAAAATGTCGTAAGAGCATCTAAAAAACTTATTGTATATAAAAACCAGCATCAATGGTATATATTTCACAAAGCACTAGTACAGTTGAAGAAGTGTGGCTAGGGATGTGACTGAGAAATAAGGTTTGATTGTGGAGCTCCAGTATTTTAAGTCAGATTTATGCATATTTCCTCCTAACCTAGGAACAACATCGGTTTTGATTTAAAAAATCCGAAAGTCCCTGTTTGCTATAATTGCATACGACACAATAAAAAAATCATAACGACATTTAAAACATAAAGACGTTGTTAAACAGACGATTTCATGACCGCCTATCAGATGATAAAAATATGAATTAAATGGCTGGCCTATAAACTTTATACAACCAGATATTAGATACGTCACTATTCTACAATTACTGTGAGGCAAGGTCTAATATTAATACGAATAAAAGGAAAATATCACGAACACTTTTGTTAATCATAATTTAATATAATTTTACACTGACATTTATTACTACAGAATGCGCTGCTATGGGCGTGAGGGCGTTCACAGATTATATAATCAGAGAGCTTTTGAGTCTTACATGAGTTTTATAAACCAATGCGCGACCGTTTCTGCTCCTATTAGCTTGTCTCTGGTCACTTATCAGGCAATAAGGCGAAATAAATGACATGTCACATTACGTCACCCGTTACTGCGGACAGATGGGGGTCCATACATTACGATTATACGACGAGCGATAATAATGGACAGAATCATGAGCATCGTGTAAGTAACATACTATTGAAGCTTTTAAGAGAATCGAAGATTCTCCTGAACCTTCATATAATCCAGCAAAAGAATATAATAATGAAAGGAAAGTATACAATTTGAATTTTAATTGCTACACAGCAAGTGTCACACGGCGTCAAAAAAAGGGACGAGGAAGAAACCGAAAATGTTCGGTACTACAATACATTGTAATCGATTCATATCAATATGTTGTATTCAAATATCAAATGAAACAATCGGCCGTCTGTTCGCAGCCTAATGGGTCGGGAACGACTTGATTCAGTAAGCGCGGAATGTATAAAGCTTAGCCGGGCCGTCACAGTCGCGATGACAGGGCCGTGATATACGACGTGACAGTATCATCACACAAAGCGTTTTTGGAACAAGATAAATATACTTTTCGGACACGTATATTAATATAGCGCGACATGTTTTATTACATTACATTATACGTACGCGTAGAGCGGAGTATACTTATATTATATATACGCGACTCTATTATTCACATTGTCCGTATACGATATTTTAAATGTAGCGGCAATGCATCAATCAGTCTTGAACAAATTTGACACTTGCCCTTATGTAACATTAAAATGTACAAAAAATAATGCGCCATTTTTATTTTTAAAATATCCAAACAAACCAGGACAATATGTCACATCAAATGGAATGAATAATGACACACACTTTATAATAATAACAGCGAACTGCGTGAACGATGTTATCTTACGACTCTCCAATTGTAGAGACTATACGCTACATTAATTACTGTTTGGTAATAATTGTATATATGATTCAGTGAACGCAACGGAAATTGTAAATCTCTACATGAAGCATGATGTATTTATGTGGATGGAAGAAATAGTAAAACTCTTTATTTCTATACTAATTATTTATTATCTATACTAATATTATAAAGAGGAAAGATTGTTGCGTGCGTGCGTGTGTGTGTGTGTGTTATCCATACCTTTGCATTGATGACTATCCAAATAAATCATTTCCTAAGCAAAACTGTTTCAATAACTGTAAATTACCTTTTAGTTTATTGAAATCGGACATTCCGTTCAAAAGATATTACGAATTTAAAACGTCATTCGAAACAAAATTAATTAAAAAAATAACGCTGCCGCCGGTATAGCACGGAGGAGTTGCACCGCATTACGGAAGAGGAGCGTGCACATAGTTTATATTAATTATATGGCACATAATTTATATTATATTTATATGTCAGAACGTTTGCCGATCCAGCTAGTCAGTTATAAATTAATTTATACTGAGTGGAGTAACAGTTTGAGATAGCTCGTTCAGTTCGAATTCAAGATGGTAGAGCACATTGTATCCAGGTTTAGACGGCGGTAATACCACCTATTTTTGTCGCCAAGCAATACTTTTTGTTTGGTTATAGCTTTGCACTCGCCAATGTACTAAACGTACTAACTACTCCTCAGAGCGTCGTATATCTCAAATATTCATTTGTTCCTATTGCGAATTATCCACTCAGATTCTTAATTTTTATTAATCTCTTCCTACATATTTACTTTACTTTAATATACATTTCGCGTGTAGATTAAATGATATGTACACTTTGGCCATTTTTTCTAAATAACTTCCCTAATGCAAGGTTGTCTGAAAGATATCGCTTTTTAGCGATAAGACCGCTTATTTTTCTTACACTACATTCTTGTGCTTTTTATATATGTATAATGCAGTATGCGCTTAATATTTTGTTGTATTATAGTGTCTTCTAATCTGCAATGATCATAAAACAATGCAATTTCTTTAAATTCATAACCTTATCGGTAAAAAATACTATTGGATAAATCCGCTCTATTGACGCTTATAGCAAACTTCAGTGAGGTACAACTTGAAACACCACCACGGCCGCCCCTCGCGACCACGCTGCAGCACCGACTTCTCGGAAACGATAAGGGACGCGATAACTCTCGTACGCGACGTATTTTTCAATATTCCCCATTAATATGCATTCGATGCGACAGCGTGCAGAGAAATCGATGTAGTTAAACGACGTTTATACATTTATACCGCATACTAGACACTTTATGAGTTGAAGGGACATTACATGTAAAGGAGGAAAATAGACGAGTCTTATTTAGATTAGTCGGATAATTACAATGTAATAATGCGAATTGAAGGGACATTAAATGTAAAGGATGAGATTAAACGGCACTAACTATTTAAACTAGTCGGATAATAAAAATGTAATAACTATTTACCATTACCAGTCATTCTTCGAATGGTTAACCACGCATTGATCTTTAAAAAAAAGCGCAGTGTATATTTCATATTAAATACTAGAAAAGGCTTAATTGTAGCAATACATGTATGCAAAGTCACATCTACTTAACATTTTTAATCTCCGTGATACATTACAGCGATGCATCGGTATAACGCGCAGCGAACAGCAGACTGATGAATGTGTTTACTTACGGTACGTGCGTTGCACAGAAACTGTCTGCTTACTAGCAATTACAACAAACAACAACATAAGCTTGAGAACATTTGATGACTTTTATTACGCCGGGATTAATCAAAACGGGTCCACGCAAATTGAACGTGACATTTAATATCTTATCATCGAGCTTTTGTCTCGTTAGCAACATCAATCGTGATTCGAAAACAATCGAGCATCGTGAGTGTTGAGAGCTTTACATAGATTTGATGCACTTTTACAATGATTTTATGCGCATCTTTCATGCACATTCGTGATACTAGATAAAATATATATCTGATATATCTGAAACTTACGTATCAACATCACCTATTATAATTAGTAATATATCGTTAAGTACGTACAACACGCGTTTTAAGCAGACCAACTGCCTTCGCGGTTAACCAATACACGTAGATCATTTTATTGAACGACATATTATGTAAGTATTATACTGTTAATGAGGACTCTACATTGCTATAATGTTACGCGTGGGAATAAATTACAATTAATAAAAATGAGAATATATCTGTAATTGAAAAAAAAAACATTAATTATATTACAAGAGTGTTTCCTTGATTAATTAAGCAAGTTTCCTTATGCCTGAGTCCTATTTATATATTTCTTTAATGGTTTAGCTCGACTAGTACTAATACTAACGGTATTAAATATCACAGCAGAATATTATGAGGAGTACTGATTTATGTATATAGTGGGAAATACACGACGAATTCTTCGAAAAACATTTGTAAAGAAAAGAACTATGTATCTATGTTACAGTAATAAAACTGTCACATTAGCGGAATGATTACTAAATATGCTAAGTGTAGTCGGCGTGGTAAAGGTAATAAAGGTTATGAGGGTGGGGAGCGAAGCGGGTGCTCAATAAACTCGTAAATAATTTACAGGCCAACGTTATTTGACGTGCGATGTTCGTAGTGGTTCACGGCGTCGCGTCGCGGACGTGGGACGGACGCGCGGACGGACGGACTTGAAAGGATTTCAGATGAGTCTATTTTCACCCGCTTTGAACGTCTCCGACGCGTTAGTTTGTTTGTTTTTGCAACTTTCAAGTTGAAGGGGAATGCGACAAGAGTGTAACAGAAACCGAAATGGTCGTATTTTTCCATAAATTTACAGTCGCAACGTGTCTGCGGCGAAGACAACTGAACGCTGAATTGACTGATGTTGTCAATGGTGTCTGTCGGTAATGTTTCAATAGACGTAATTATCATAAACATTTAATCATCAGTGTGTCGATAATGTTCAATTATGCCGATTGTTACCGATAGCATCGGTGAATATTGGATATCAAAAATAAAATTACCTTAAGCTGTGAATACGAAGAACGCCTTTCGAAATACGAAATTAGGTCACTATGGAACTTGTACTAAACTTCAACACGATTATTTTATTGGAGCGAAGTTTGATACGGACGATCGCATAAACGCTGCTACGAATAAAGTTGGCCCTCCGCGATCGGGATTCGCGTCACGGAAGACGAAGTGCCGCGCATCGCGGGACTGTCACGTCAATTTGCAATCGTATTTTCAGCGGTGAACTTTGTTTTGTCCCTCTAAAATTCCGTAAACGTAGCTACGTATGAGCATACATACATAATATGTGTATATGTAACTATACTCATAAATTTTGGCGGAAAGGAAGCTCCGTTGGAAACAAAAATAATAAGCAAATTATATACTGCAATAATATTATAAAATATTTGCTAATGTTATGTCACGGGATGGTCCTACTTTATATGTGAGAACTACAAATTGAATCCACCTGTTTTTTATCGTATATTTTGTCATTCCCCGCTCCATTTACACCGTATTTGTAAATTATTGTACAATATAACGTCCGTATAAGAGACAGCTTAAGTAAATCTTGTGTTCATTTAAACGAAGAATATCAAGTATTTTTGTAGACAATGTAATCAGTGGAAGCAAATGAAATTACAGCGAACTTAACTAAGTTCTAGTCTCTTTCGGTATCAAAACATTCGTTGGGGTCAAGTTAAGATAAATGCACCAAAAGTAGGATCTACGTGAACCGAATTAAACAGTTTTGGATTCCAACTTCTAGCACAAGTCAACGCTTATAAAAGAAGGCTAACTAAATTGGCATAACAAATCTACTTAAACGTAAACGTAGAACGTTCCAATATGAATCAATATATGTATGAGTTCGGTACGGAATGCGTTTATGATACTAGTAGAAACTAAAGATCGAAGAGCGAAAAGAACTTTTATTTTATTCCACTCAGACTTCAATCACGCCTGCTTCAGTATACATCAATTCAATAAGCGGAGCTCGCGTCGGGTAAACGCTGCAAAAGTTGTCTCTGTGCGTGACCGGAATGTAATGGTCCCGGATTGGAAACCGCGTCGTGGTACACGAGTTCGCAGTATCAGGGGACGCGGTTGTCACGTCATGCTGCTATTCGATTCGCAACGCTATTGTCAGTGTGCTGAGTGCGAGTTCTACAAATATATTCACGGCGAGAAGTGAGTGTGAGTTGCTATGGTGTTGACGTATCGAATGTCAAATTTTGTATTTGGTACTCTCTGAGCTCTCGAAACAACCAATCACGTGCGATAAAATCCCCCACTGACAAGTACTATTGATATTCGTACTCGCAAAAATTAGTTTTCCATTACTGACACTAGTTGGCGCTGTTTCAATTCCATACAAATTTTAGTTTACGCTCTCGCGAACGGGTAGAGAAGAAAACTCGCACACAGCACACAGATAATATAATAGTACAGGAATATAATGTCTCGGACCATCAGCATTACTATCATAAATAACTTACATGGTTATTTATGAATATTCATATATCCTTTACACCTTTAGATCATAAGTCACAAAGGGGGAACATAATGAACTAACTTAATGATTATCTACGAACATTATTAGTGTACTTTATTTCCTGTACATTTTTTTTCTATAATTAAACAAAACGTGTCTTCTTAATTAAATATATACTTCGAATCGGAAAAGAAATAGTATAATTATGAGGAATAACTTATTTTTTTCGTTGTTATTTATACTTTATTTATAAATGTATGTATTATTTATGTTTATGTTATATATACGGATATAATGGTATATTTCGGTTAGCTTTTTAATAAGAACTTTGAACCCTCTACTACTCCCCCACTACTCTCAATCAGGTCTACATCACCAAAGGTTGATGATGAGAAAAAGCTATGCAGCGTAAGTCCGCCTGATGTAATTAATATACAATAAAGTGTTTTCATTCATTCACTCACACTATATTAAATGAATTTTACATCAGCACTATATTTTGCAAGAAAATGAGATGTTAAAATATTGAAATTTTCAAATATTTATAAACTAGGTCATCCGTGAGTATAATAGTTCCACTCGACGGGATCAATTTGTCCTCCGAAGGTCGTGTTCCTACAGAGAGAAGAATGATTGAAAAGCTCTAAGCTGTGACGTCACGGTGGCATCGTGTAAATGTAATATTAGATTCGTTACAAATTTGTTACGTTACACCAACTTCGTTTTATTACAACAATATCTCTGTTATTAAATTGGAGGGGCAACTGAAAAATATATTCAAAAGCGGTAAGAAATACACGTCGAAAAACATTTTATGCTATCCGAGCGCGGAGTAAGGAAACACGAAACGAACAATAAAGGTACATAGAAAAAGACATTAATGTAGTGGTTTCTTTTTATTATATAATATTTATACGCTCTATACTCTCTATAATAATAATGTTATGTTTTACTGTCGCTGAGAGACACTTAGATCCATTTAAAGCTGACTGAAAGCAGTCAAAGTTCAAAACAAGTATGTTTTGTTAATCATAGAAACATTATTTGATATTACTATGTATTATTACATTGAAGAAGTGTTAAATGACATTCATGTTATTAATTATACCGCAGTCAATGATTAACTACTTTCCCTCTCCAGTCTCTAGTAGCAGTCTTCAGGTTCGTAGACACGTTAGTTCCCTTGAGGACTAAGTTTGGTCGCTTCGAGTTTCAGTATTAATAATATTGTGGCTACATAAGTTGAAGAACACTTAGTAACAAATTAAATACGGTAATTATGTCCCCGAAGAAAATTATGTCTTTAATAGAAGTTATTATAAAACTTAGTGTTTTTTTTCAATTTACGAACCTTATATTGGAAGGAACGCAGAACAGCTGTCTCTCTTGTACGCCCTCGTCTCCACATGTGGCGCTGCATTCTTCCCATTCGCCGCCAAACCACGAGAACTCACAACTGTTGAAATACAAATAAAAATTCTCCGTTTTAGATATCGACTAAATGGATGTCATGAATTCGTTTTAAATTTCATGTACACACTCTTAAAACGTGCTTTTAAAGCGTTGTTATTTTGTGTGAGGGAGAAAGACGAGAAGGAGAACATACACATTCGATACGGTGAAACGTTGCTGTGCTCTGACAACCGAGCTGTCCTTACGTATATATGAATATATAAGGACATATTTTATCGCACAGATATCATGTGTCGGATACAAAATGTAAATATTCCGGGAATATTTTTTAACCTTCGCTAAGGGAGGTCCCGACACCTGCCTCCCTTATAAGAGTATACGCTCGTGATACCAACACATATGTACGTATATCGAAAAATGGGAAAGGTTTACATTTCAGCAGTTTCCGTTGTTACCGTTCTCAGAAGTGGAATAAACTATGTAATGTATTCCCACTATAGTCTGCAAGTTACAATGTGCCCATTCTATGAAATGGCTCGCTGACCGTTACTTTTAAACTCTTCGCAGGTAAGCTTCGTAATGGAGTCACGAATTCCATTTTAAAGTATTCCAGAGATGTTTGCGCAAATGAGCTACTATTTCTTGGTCGGAATGAAGTTTATGAAAAAATAAACTTAATTTTCTTGTTGTTTTGTTTAGTTTCAACTTGTTAAGCGTTTCATTGGCAGGTATGACTGTGAATAACATGAGTGATACAAAAGATGATGAGAATAATGGGGAGCTCATTTTGAGCGGTTGAATTTATTGTAAAATTTGTTTCCATTTTTTTTCCCTAAAAAAATGCCTTAACCTACACTTATCACTACATCTTAATATCATATTAAATATACACAAAACTATTAATGTGACGTTAATCTTTATTAGGTTAAAATAAGGTTTGTAAAATATATACAGAAATATGTGGGATCCAGCTGGCAACCTGCCAACCTTCATTAATTGGAAAAACATTTAAATAAAAAGAAGGTTCAATTTGTCTGAAATGGAATTAGGGATTCGCTATCACAAAACAGGTGAAAACGCGGTAAAAGTCCATTTAGAAACATTATTTTGACTTTATTATAATGTCGTGGTTGAAGATTAATACAATTTCAAAGTAAATGCTTTTTCTTTTTACTGGTAACATAAAATACGTACCAACAACGAACGTAAATTCGGCTCATCAAACGAATGTTTAACGAGTGTATTATAAATAAGAACGTGAAATTGCTTTGATAAAGAAAATATGGGTAATATCGATTATTAATCAGATACGGTTCGCTTGACTTGCAAAATGTAGTCCGGTAAAGGTTTAAACAAGGCATTTAAAGGGGATAGGTTAACGAGGCGTGATAAATTGGTACGGTTCGATAAAAATAGGGCACGTCCGAAAAGATATCGGCAATGAGGTAGCGTTTTGCGGTATAGGTCAATGACCTTATTATTCTTTTACCCTATTCATTAATTTACGAAAATCTTTTGTTGATATTAAATTCTTTCGATATTTTATAACCCAATGCTTTTAACTTCCAATTTAGCTAAATTTGATTAGTAAATTATAACTTTTACAGCAGTTTGCTTTTTATATTAGAAACATTAGAATAATAGTTTTTGTTATGGAAAATTACAATACCCATAAATTGCCCGGTTGGATATAAAAACAAGGTTGGATATAAAAAAATGTAGAGTATAATCCGAGACTAGCTTTACCTAGAGCTACGTGAAATTCGAACTTCGAACATGAATAGTTTTAACTTCAAAAAGGTAGGTCATTCCAATCCTCGTATGTCCAACATAAATCGTGGAAAATTATGAAATTCCACGTTAATGTGTCGTTTCGTTTTAATACCGTTGGTAAAGAATATTATGCTTTAAAAGGTCTTATGAATATTTTTAAGAAACACGTACTAGTCTTTCATTTGTTTTAAATTAGTACAGTTAATAACAAATTTCTGTTATTTAA
>DWMP01000225.1:0-10550 GCA_018245295.1 Agara epimachia | reverse complement strand
CACCGTTTTACAAATGTATTACTTGCCGGTTACCTTTAGAAGATTGGTATAAGTAATTAAAAATTAATATAATTTTCATTTTAAAGTAATATTATTATCACTTAAGATATTTTGAGAAAATTTCACACGAAGCCATCTTATACCAACCTAGGCAACCGCGTTATGATAACTAGACATCTGATGACCTTCAATAAATCTGAGTACATATACGTAAGTACAATAGATAATTGTATACCCAAAAACGGAACAAAATATTCATGCTCATCACACAAATATTTGCCTTGAACGGGAATGGAACCCAATATGGCCAGGAAAAACAAAGTCAGGTTCTATCACCACTGGGTGAACGGGTCAGTAACTAACTATGACACTATTCAACAAGACCTATTCGTCGCTCCTGTTATAGTGCGAGCTGCACGCCGCGCCCCGCCCGGCGGCCGCTCGCGGTGTCATTTATCATTTCATTTTCAACGCGACTGAATTGGATCCGGCGGTGTAGAAAAAACGAGTCCTCTCTAGTGACGGATGTACCGCTTTGTCTACGGCACGGCACCGCGCGCGTCTCGTGGCCGAAACCGATGAATTTGGTTTGTTACTTGTATGGTCTGTCTTGTATTTGAATGTAGTTCTAGCGTACCTTAGATGTACTATCGTACTAGAGTCGACCGGAACGGACCACGGGAGTCGGGTGCGTCGGCCCGCGTGGCGGGGTACAGGACATATAATATTACTATTGCTAACTGCATTCATTGAGTAGAGGCAGGTTTAAGCTTTTGTGACTGAGTTGACAAATAGCTAACTAGACTACTATCACTGTCGTACTGAGGGTCCTATTCCTAAAGTCACGTGGTATCTATTAACGCTAACTTCAGCCTTATTAGCCACTAGCTTATTAGCCAGCCTTGTTAGGGCCACACTCGGGCAGCGCGGTGGAGCACGGTCTAACACCTTCTCGTTAAGAGAGGAGACCTCCGCCCGGCAGAGGAACGATAAGCGAAAGGGTCGAAAAAACGCGACTGGAACAACGGGCCCCCGGACTGACTTCTCATTACATTCAATACTCGAGTCTCGAAGTGTCTCCTGTCTCGACACATACCGTCGACGTTCTCCGCACTGTACAGTTGGAAGACAAAGCTATGACAATGGCGTTACTTTACAATAACGTCGGAGACTGTTACTGTTATCGTTATTAATGTAACGTATAACACAACCGGGCGCCGTCGGCTGTACTCGGTATACGCGTTAAACTGCCGATACCATTCTTACAAAGTGAACAATTCCGAAATTCATTTTATGAAGTAGACAGACATTAATTTATTCCGAGAGAACGGCCGGAGTTGTCGTTCGACGCGGGTTTATTTGATTTTGAAGTGGTTTCAAATATAACTGTTGAAATGTTGACATTGCGAGTACTCCCTACGTTTGTCTCCGAGTAAGGTAATTAAATCGTTCACAAAGATGTTTCGAGATGTGAAATAAATCAACTTGATAATTTATTTATAGCACAGTTTAGATTTCAGTTACCTCAGTTACCTCTGACATTTCGGTTACGGGCGTTTGGGAAACTAAACATTATAAATAGGTCGGAGTAACGGTGAAGGAATAAAACGCGAGGAAACCCGCACGCCGTAGAGTATGTTACAAATATTAAGTACATATTTTTTTCTGAGGTGTTCAAAGTCTGCCCATTTGCACTCGGCCGGGTAGTAGATTGTGGCTTTAAACGCTGTCGTTATGAATGGTAACCCCTGTCCGGCCATGGAACAAATAGAATGTTAAAAAAATAATTTAATAATTGCTCAATACAGGGAATAAAAATATAATTATGCTATACAAATGATGACAATACGATTTTTCACTCCACTTGATTTTGAATTGTCTCCGTCTACCCCTATCAGAAGTAGGCGTGACTGTATGCATGTACTCGCGCGAAAATTAATAAAATATATGAGAGTGAAATGACAATGTTTCGTGTGACGTCTGTGAAGCGGCCCGCGGAGAGCGAGCGCCGCAGTAGCTGTAATAATACTTTACGCGAAACGCAATACTCTCTTCGGATGCCAGCGTATAAATCGCTTTCGGGAGAGTTACGACGCGAATAACTGATCTAGTGGCTTTTCTTCCACCGCTTCCAATTCACCTAATTCATTTTAAAACAGTTACGAGGTACTTTTATCCAGTATTTTTGGGTGCTGCCTGCCGCCGCCGTTTAACCGCAATGAAATTGTTCTTTACTGCTAGTCATTGAGTTTCAGGTAGTTCTGCTACTGTTATATCACATATTACACCTCATTAAATTAAATTGTCTAATTTGGAATCGGATAGCCGTGTGTGGAATTGTCCCTAGATATATTATATTCTTTAAATTTCAAGTGAATCTCAGCTGCATTAAAATGAAACCACCTCGAATACTCACCGGCCAACCTTCGTCGCGATCTCAGTTTTCAACATCTAAACCTGTGTTCACACTCTCCATCGACACCGGCAACGCATCGGCAATTGGCGTTGCACATGTCCGCTGGCCGCGGTCACCTCCGCCGTCCAGCGCCCCGTCTGCCCGGTTGCTAGGTAATATGTATAAAAAAACCTTGCAAAAATAAATACGACAATGGGACCGAACCTCGTACAAGGACTCGCTTTAAACAACAGCGCGTTTTATAATAATTGGAGCGTTACGTTTTACTGCTTGCTATTTAGATCTCAAAGAGGAGCTCGTTTTCCCAGGTGCACGCGGCGGGCCCGGGGCACGAGTGCTCTTGTTAACGAACACGAATTTAGTTTCGTGCAACGCTTAGAGAAACACGCGAAATACTGTCGTCGGGGTGCAACGCTTCTATGAATTTAGCTCTCTACCGAAACACGTAGAACGCTTTTGCAAATAAAACGATTTTTTAAGCTGCTTCATTGTTACTCTGCTACTCGTAGATACGGGCCACCTCTCGGAGTCATAAGGTTTTAAGGGGCTAGTGTACCGCGCCGGCCACTCGCCCCGGACGAGTAATTTTCATACACCGCTTTGACATCGATAAGTTCATTCTGTTTTTCTACGTATATGTTTATTAAGATTTAAATAAAACGTTTAGAGTAAGCTGTATTTATTTTATAAATACTAACAATAGTTCTGTAGTGCGGGTGCGTGGCCGAGTACTGACGACGGGACGTTTGTTGCAGCCAATCGTCGCGTGATGGCGCATGGAGTGCGCGCGGACGGCGTGGTGCGCGACGCTGGCGCTGGCGGTGCTGGCGGCCGCCGGGCCCCGCTACAGCTCGCGCATCGTGCACACGCATGCAGGTGCTCCACGTGCACACGGCGTTACGTACTGCTACACGTCACGACCGTACCGACGCCGCCCATGGCGCGGACCTCTGTAACGATTCTCTAATAGGACTGTAGCGATGATACCGTTTCTGTGAATTCCGTCGGTCCTAATTATTTTCATTACTTCGGTTACTAATAATTGCGTTGCGTTAGTGCACAGTCATTTTCTTATTTTACACTTTGTAATACTTAATTCAATGGAAAACGACTAAAACCTCCGATGGTTTCCCAACGATAAATCGCGAAAATTTAGTAAATTTATTTCATCAAAATATATAGAGAATTTACCAAAATAGGGACACGATTGGAAATCTATTTTAGTTCCTCATAATATATTGTATTCATAGATTCTCTTGTAGACTATTATCTGGACGTGTTATTAGTAAATTTATGATGGACACGTTGAGGTGTTTCTGTGGCATCGTTAAACCTCGGAGCCGTTCGTTCGACTCAAAATCGCATATTCGCTCATTACGTCGACTTCGGTTCGTTTGGCCTGAAATCGCAATTAGCGAATAATTGAATCATTCTATAGAGCCAGTGAATCAGAGTTCGCTCTCGATTATGTACCAAAGTGGTTTTGAAGTCTGGTCGGTTCGCCGAGCCTTGCGGAAACGTCGAAGTTCACGGATTAGTCGACGGTACGGTGCCAGCGTTGCGTAGGTCACGAGATTGCTTACATTTCAGAAAATTAGGAAATCCCTATGTTTCGTTAGCGGCTGGTCCGAGCGGGTGAGTGGTTTTGGGGCTTAATTCCGCAATGATCCCGAATCATCCCCGAACAATCCAATCGCGCTCGGGTCACGATTCCACAACATCGCGGTGAACGACGCTATTCCCTTTATAATACGGGGGATCTCGTCGGAGCGGCTTAGATTAATAAGCGCATAGATTTCGGGAAGCCCCATAATTACGCAGTGAACGCCAGTAGTCCCGGTGCTTCCATGGTTCCCTGTGTGCTCGATCAAAATGACGATCGTCATATCCGTTTCCGTTCGGTTAACGTTATTTTGAAGGGAAGCCTCCTGAATCTTTATAACCTTCTTGAAAAAGTAATTTCAGGACAAAGTTAGTGATATTCTCCATTCAATGCGAACGCAACGTCATTACCGTATTTCGTAGCCTTTCACGCTGACATTTCTCAGTTAGCTCATAATCCCTCCAGTGCCGCTGATTCCCCCGAAGCACCCGAATAACGGAGCGGGTTGAATCTCTGGCACCCAATATTGTACAAACTATACTCCTGACAAATGCGGGCGTGTGCTGGCCCGATTTGCACCTTATGGAGCGTACGGGTAACGATATATGTACATGTAATATTTTCCTCTAACTTATCTGTTTTCACGTCATCTACTTACAAGGACTAACTTTACTTTCTCAAAAGTAAATTGGCGCATAATATCTCAACAAATATTCTACTGTTAAGTTCGATTCGTTTAACTAACTCAATATTTGGAAACTTCAGCGTAAAATCAGCTCTGAGCCAATGTACTTTGAATTTGCTTTCACTATTCGGATATCGGAATGTGGATCGATACTTGTGTTACCGCAGATAAGAATCCGTCGTACAACATGTGTAAACTATTCGCTCGCATTTGACTCTATTAATAGAGTTTTACGTTAAGAATGCCAGCGTACGAGGTCGTACTAGAATCTAACAGTAGTTACATGAGAAGCTAGAAGCTTTGTTCATTTTGTCCCCGTCCAGGACAGCTAGAAGCTTTTGCTGTAACAGTGTGTGTTATTTATACTGTCAACTTACATATATGGGGGATTTGGTCTGTTGGGAAAAAAAAATCTATACTAATAATGTATTATATCGAATGGAAGTCTGTTGGTAATCAGCAAATCATAGGTATACGTGCGAATGTAATATTATAATTTAGTACCTATGTGTATATACTAACGACAACATTAAATTACAGGTGACATCTCACTCCAACAAATTGTATCTGAAGTATGTAATACTAAAACTTAGGAACTAGAATGTTTCAATACCGTTTCCGAATAGTCTTAAATACAATGATTGGTTGCATTAAATTACGTATTTTAGAGATGTTATTTAGGATCATATTTCACATCCAGGAGCGATCCGCGGAATAATCATCGAGCCGGCGTCCCGGCGCCTGGAGCCCGTGGAGGTGTTCCGCGGGGTGCCGTACGCGGCGCGGCCTGCGCGGCTCGGCGCTCCGCCCCCGCTGCAGCCGTGGCCCGGCACCAGGCTGGCCGACACCTTCGCTCCTGTCTGTCCGCAGCGCTATCCGGATATATCCAACAAGTATATTTGAAAAGGAATTTTATTACATCAAAGCTTCGTTACCGTGCCATTCAGGGCAGAAATGATAGAATGGTACAATTTCACTTTTCAATGTGACCATGTGTGATGTTGTGAAGTTGTATTTAAGTAGTTATAGTTACATGTATTTTTGAAAATAAGTACTGAATGTTCAATTTTGACTATGTAATCACGTAGATAGAGATAAACGATAAAACTTGTTCTTCTATATACAAAACACAATTTTCCTCGTTAAACCATTTCCCAGCAATCCTTGACATAGTCTCGTTGGAAATTGTCTATCGCGGAAACGTCAGAAGAAATGCAAACTACATTAAAACTACCTTATCGTCGTTCATCTTTTAGAGGTACAGTCCCCTTTAATGTATCTCCTTACGAGTGGGACAAGCGATGAGTTTCTTCCAAACGATATTTGAGCCAATATACTCGGTTTTTTTGCAAGTTAATGCGCTCGAAGCCACCGCGGAAGGCTCGGTCGTGAAAACGTCACCATTACTTTTAGTTGTACAGGTTAAAGACTATGTTCGCGGGCTGCGTGCCGCGATACACTGCGACAAGAACTGATCCCTTTTACTTAAAATACCACTGTTATTAGACATTTCACGTAGCCCGCTAGACGCCGTAGCGACCGCTCACTCGTTCGCTACTTCTGGCGTGGTTCGATGTTCAGTCTCTCGATTATTTATTCTCTCTGTATTCTTTCTCTCCCCGATGATGGAACCGGTTCCGGAATCAGTCAAGTTTTAATAATATTGCTGTTCTATTTGAAGAATGGCTCGAGCGGGTAATTTAGTATAATATTCTGTTTACAGTAATTTCCGATATTAGACATCGTGCACTTTGAATATTGAATATTAGCTTTTTGCAATGATTGCCATTATTTTAACTGGTTCTCTTTGCGTTTGTATGTGTTTAGATATAAATATACTGGAAAATTTATAAATAAATAAAATAAATAAATAATGTACGAATAATATACGGGTATTACAAATTATAGGAATTCTCTTTCCCGCAATATTGACTGCACCTACTATGTAGTCTACGAGCTACTTTCGAAGAATCAAGCGTACGAAAGTTACGTAAACGATGGAAATCCCTATTTTATTGGCACGTTAGGGCGGCATTTGGTACGAAAAGAAATAAACGAAATCAATGAAATTTCATATTTTTACAAATCGAAAAGTATTTAGACATCAATCGGAAAGATCAAAGGTTATAGACGACTATATTAAACACGATTACCGATCGTTTCCGAGCCGCCGCCCGCGTGTCCTGTTTACATTTTAAATTAGAATAATACATAAAATATGTGACATATTATTGCTACGTAACTACATACATGGGATATTACGTCATTAGTCGAGGTAATGGTCTACATTGTTAGAGATCTTGTCGACTTTACTACTTAACGAGAATTTCGTTAATGTTGGAAAGATGGAATGATTATATTTAAAGCAGAACACTTATACTACGGTGGATTTCCGAGCGTATGAAGCTTTGTAGACGGTAAGTGGAAAAATTCAAGTGTCCGTTAAAGGGTTTTATGTTCGCAGAACTGCAGCGCTGTCGAAAATGCCGTTGGGTATTTACAACGAGCTCAAAGCCACAGTCCCGCTGCTCGCAAATCAAAGCGAAGACTGTCTCCACCTCAACATCTACGTACCCGGTAGCGGTGAGTGAACGCCGCTCGTGTGTAAGACTTCATAAAAATGACGAGTAAACAAAACTTTTAACAAAAAAATAAAAACCGACTTCAAAGGGAAAACTATTCTAAAACAAATTAATTTGCACTAAAAAGTAAACAAATAATACAAGGTCCAATCTTGTTATCCTTGGAGTCGGTGTCAGCCATAAGCTCCGAAGAAGAGACAGAATTTCCGAAATCGGTCCACGCAGTCCAGAGTTATGAGGTAACAAATATATTTAAAAAAAGAAGACGAATTGAGAACCTCATTTTTTTAAGTCGGTTAAAAAACGGGGAGAGCCATTTGGACAAAAACATAAATTGGCTGTCCTTGCGTCGAAGCCACATTAAAAGCATTGTTAAGTCCCGTTGTGTATGGTCATATAAAACGCTACCAATTTCGATTTCAGAGATAACAAACTAAATAACTGATTTTAGACAAGATATTTGCCCATTTTCATATTAGATAAGTATTTCTATAATCATCACTACACGAGGGACACTTCAGTATGAAGGATTCTTCATGCTTTATACTTGTATTTACGTTTACTAACCTGTATCCTTGTCTGCTGCTCTAACTATAAAGCTTATTTAAGCAAGTGAGTTGAATTGAGTGTAGAGTTTGGGTACCGATAATAGATAGTTGTCAAAGATTATTTAAGATAAAAGATGAGAGTTGTCAACATAAAATATTATGGTGCGAATAGTGATGAACAAATTAGCCAGTCGAAACGAGGAAACTCTGTTTTGAACTTAAAAATTGACATATAAATAAATTCGTTCAAAAAACATACGATAATTTTGTTTCATGATAGAACATGTTTTTTAATGAAAAGTAAATTTGAACTTGTTCAATTAGTTTTACGTGATATGAAACTATTACTGTGCCCTCCAGAGCATTCATGCGCTCACGAAAACTTTTGAACAACCGTCATTTATGACGGACGGTCATGACGCTTTTATTATTAATAGAATAGATAGAAATAATAGTGTGAAATATAATTGACTGGCTCCGTGGTCGAGTGGTTTGAGTTCCTGACCGCGAAATCAGAGGTCGTGGGTTCGATTCCCACCCAGGACAAGCATCCGTGTGATGAGCACATTTGTTCGTTCTGCGTCTGGTCGTAATAAAAATATCTATATAAGTATTACATCGTATGTACGTATGTATGTTTATTAGCTGCCCGGTTACCATAACGGATAGCAGTGCGTGGAGTTGTCCCCAGTTATTATCACTATTAATGTCATTTAGAATAACATACAGACCGCGGTACACGTCAAGATTCATCCCCCTCTAACCATGAGGGACATTGAGTATCAATGATAAATAATATGTGAAAAGATGAGAGTCCACTGAATGGTTCATTAGTGTGGGAAAATGCGTTAGGATATCGAACGCGGACGATTCCCTTATGAAGTTAATGTCCCTTACGTTTATATGTGAGCTATTGGAACAGAAAAACGTGAGAATAGCAAAAGAAAAACCTTTCGACGTACATTGACGCGTAAAGCGGAAATGTGTTATTATTGCGTGCCTGTAATAAGCGTCGTAGCTAGTTAATTGAAAGTTAAGTACGGGAGTATGCCTCATTTATCATTGTCATCACTACATAGTACAAAACAAAGTCGCTCTCCGCTGTCTGTCCCTATGTATGCTTGGATCTTTACAACTACGCAACGGATTTTGATGCGGTTTTCTTTAATAGATAGAGTGATTCAAGAGGAAGGTTTATATGTATGTATAACAACATCCATTGTATAGTAGACAAATTATTTTTGAGGTTTCTAATGTGATGTCGTAAATAATTACATTTTTTGCGGCGGGGGCGGGACAAATTCGCGGACAAAAGCTAGTTTATAATAAAGATATTCTTACAAATATCGATATTAAAAAACACTGCAATAATCTAGTAAAAGTAGAACAAAGTCAATCGATTATTTTTAATTATGCTGTAAGTCTATTCTTGCTGAGGAAGAAGAACTCCTGTGCTAGACATAATAGCTTACGACACTTTGTTCCAACCTAATGTACTTAACAGACAAATGCTCTAAACGTAAACAAGACATATGTGACTGCCCACAAATAAGGCTTCCTAACTGTGAGAGCCGAAAGGAAAAATCATTTTTCACATATTGGAACTTGCTTAATATTGAACCGCCTAAGGAATCGCCAACGAAAATACCAACGGATCATATGTACCTATGTCCCTACTTTTTCGTGGAATAAGATGTCAAATATTATGTCAAAATATATAGTCATCCCAAAGACGAGGTAACTCGCATGTCGTTTAAGCAAAATCGTCTCAGTTACTTCGAGAGTAAAAATCAATCATCTTCATAAAGGACTTATGTCGCTACGCTTTATTCTGTCAAGAAGACCATTGGTACCGCAATTATGTTCGTGTTGGTAATTTATTATAGCATAAAATGTTTCTTATTATGTTTTTTTTTTAATTACGCTCCAAAGAGGGATTGTGAATTTTAAAAGGAAAAACTAATTAGGTGTTGCCCACAATTACAGATTGATTACTTTGATAAAGAAACAAGGGCGGTTTTTTTTTTAAACGTCATACAATCCATAAGAAGCTTACGGCGCAAAATAATTCAGTGAGAGCTTATTAAAGTTATGTAACATTCATATTTGTTAGGGTGATTTTATTTTCATCGTCTTGATTATCGTTAACCGTTTTGTGAGCCTACTTTTCTCCACGGATCACGTATATGGATAAGGTTTAAATCGTTAGTCGATGATAATTTAAATAATCAATATTTACCTATACCAGGAAGCCCGGTTTCGGTGTCTCCGGCATTGATATTAAACTCCGTTTCAACCATCACTAATTACAGTAATTATTATAATTGTAATTATACACAACTGCTCAACAACACGCGATCTCATACAGAATACGGTACTGAAATAATTAATTAATTGAACTCAATTAGTTTAGTGTCATTCGTTTTACGGGTCATCGCGTATTTCACACTCGAAAGTTTCAGGGACAAAATCGCCTCCATCACATACACAACCACCCAGCGCAACGGCTGAAGCGCTACTGAAGTTACGGTCTTACCTTGCGTAAGATTTTCATACACCGTTACTGAAAATTATTTTAACTTCGCAATACATTGACTCTTTTGTACAAGTAGTACATGTTTTACTGTTTTACAAACATAGCGATGTATGAAGTACAGAATGTTTATAGTTTGTGTGTACTGGCATAATATTCAGCGCATTAATGAAATTATTAAAG
>DWMP01000224.1:0-10554 GCA_018245295.1 Agara epimachia | reverse complement strand
GGCAAGATACGAAAGGAAAATTGCAAGAAGGGGGGCGCAATCTATCTTAGTGGGGTTGCCGGGGGGAGGCTGGGGGAGCCCAGGGGCTCGCAGGGGGTAGGGGCGAGGGGCCGAAGGGGAAACTTCGAGAGGTTATTAGTCCAAGCATCTGTTGTTGAGCGGGGGCGTGATGAAACTGCTCGGGTACAAGCTAACAAATCTAATTGCTCAGTAGGCGCCCGTGTATAGTCGCCCTGACAAATGGCCCCTCATGTGGTAGCGTGGTACACGGCAGCAATTTGTTAAACGCACAGGTCACCCCGGGTGATTTAAGATTTTTATAACGCAGAATTTACTACTAGAAGAAGTAAATACAAGCAATAGGGAAAATAATTCCACGATAGTGTTAAAATATATGGCGTGCTTTTCCTTGTACGAGCAGTAATTCATTATTTGCCTACTTAGTGTAATGCTTTATGTTAAGTACTTGTAAGTAGGTAGGTATAAAAAAATCTTTGCTGACATAGGGTAGGTATATCTTATATCGATTAAGTACACAACCATTAAACTTATTTTCAGTTTATTTAGTATTCAATCATTCAAGTCAATACTAAACTTAAAATATCGACACATAAAGTACAAAGGCCCGTGTTTTGTTTTTTTAACTTTAAAAACTGGAACGACTGTTTTACGTGATATTAAAAGAAAATTAAAGCTTCTGAATTTGATACTTAAAAAGGTTTTATGATATTATAAAAATGATAGTTTCAATTGACAATCGGAAATAAAAAAATGTAGATTTAATGTTTATATCTTGCTTAACTTTAAACATTAACCCTTTTTAAACCACAGAGATTCTGTAAATCTTTTTTTTTTAATAATCGTTATTTTCTAAACTTTACGGATTTATAACTTTATAATATCATTCGCTTCAAGTAATTTAGTTACTTTTAACCTTTTCAGGGATACCAATATAAAATATATTATTTTATAAGAATGAATACATATTTAGACCGCAACTCGTGTATTACCTTCACGTATTGTTTATGACTGGGCAAGCAGATGCACTTAAACATTTCTGTAAATAATATAATTGACAAATAAGCTAGCTTAACCTAGATCTGTCGACCACCTTCTCTATTTCGAAGAAAGGTGTAGGTGGTTTAATTTTTTTTATATCAGGGCTCCGCTTGACGTAAGATAACAAAATACGAAAAGTTTAGTTCTACCGTGTACCCACCTCATACAATCTTTTTATGCTTATCTTTCTGTGATTTATGAGTTGTTCGGCGTCCAACAACGGGAAAGAAAGGAGGTATACAAAAGTAATTTATTTTTTACGTTTGTTTTTCTTGTCTTTCCATCGTGCGTGCTGTACTGGCCGCGGGCAAACAAGTTGGCATTTTTGAGTTGTCGCGTATGATTTATCTGTGACCCGAGCGTAGGCGGTGCTTAGTGCGATCGGTATTTCGGGTTACGTGAATAAATCAAAAATAAATTCAAACTGTCACTCCTTTGTTGTGATTGGCGCAAAGTTCTTACCCAAAAAATCGGCACGACGCACGTACCTCTTAAAACCCGCGATCTTTTCGTAAGGACATATTTCGCTCCAAACATGTATCAATGTTGTTCCGTTGACAGTAAATTATGATCATCAAATTTTGTTTTATGTGTGTTACTCAGACAGTTCGAACCAGCTAGATATTTTAGCTTTAATGTAATATATTTCGCGATAAGTCGACAATATGTTACACGTAGTAATATACGTGCCAAACTTCAAATATTAAAAAATTGTTTGTGTCAAAAATTGTTGGTAATAAAAATTAATAAAAAGTTCACACGCTTCAATATTCGACAAGCATATCTTAATGTTCTCTCAATTAAGCGTCTTTGCTAACCGGACATGCGCGGGACGGAATTATTCATGACGCGACCAAGCTACATATCATTCAGTAAAAGATTTATAAAATTTTTACACATAATATTTTCGACTCAATTAAGACCGCTTACTTTTGTCCGCAGGTACTTTGCAGCTATATTTGAAGTGAAAACAACTCTGTTGCTGTAAGTTTTAAGTGGTATATATTAATAAATTCATACCTACTTACGTTTGGAGTAGGTAGGTGCCGTTAATACAAATATTTGGGGTTAACGCCTCTAACTTTGACATCAGCGGTCATATTCATCATAAAAACTATAACTGTTTCATTTTAAACAGATTACTTAGTTGTTTGTAGGTGTTAAAGTAATTTTAAGCTAATTATTCTTTTTAATTATTGCTTGTACCTAATTTTCCTGAGGGTCAGACCGTAAAAACATTTTATAATGAGTAATTAGTACACAGTAGGTACCTACCTAATGATAAGTCTTTGTTTTGATGTATAATGAACTTCTATTTTATGACAACATTCAAAAACTCTATTATTATTGTTGTTGTAACTGTCTGTTTTCCTACCTAATCATAGGTAAAATTATCAATATGCTAGCTCGACAAAGTCGGGAACGCTACAGTACCTACGAGTGCCTACCTACAATCCAAATACACAATCATATAAACCCGTACGTCACATTGGATGCATCGGAAAAGCGGCCGCGAGCGATGCCCTGGAAAAGTGCATGCATTATGAAGATTGCACATTGCATTGCACATCTAGCCAAGCCAAGCAGTACTGCAGTACGTTGCCAAAAATCACACGATAAATAATACAGGGGCAAGCATGCATTATAGCCGTACCTTATCTTAGTGAATTTGAAGCCAAGAATTGTCCATTAAATATGCATTAAAATTACCTGTTTCGAATGAAAAATATGCTGAGTTTATGAGCGTTTAACTCTTATTGTTGCTTCGCTGGAATTAGCTTGGGTTATGATCAATTGGATTAAGTTTTACACAGGGATATGATCATATTTTTGGTATATTAAAATTAAAAATAATCATATAATTAATTTAATAATGGAGTCAATGATATATGACCGAGGTATAATTACATAAAAGACTTTGATTTCAGAATTTCGACTACTAATTTCAAAACACAGTAGGTACCTACTAAATGTAAGTAAAACTATGATTTCAAAAACGAGAATTACGCGTTGTGGATCAGGAACTTGCTTATATTTGTTTATCTCAAATACCAGTCCGTTGGCTTTTATTTGTAAATGATAATCATATATTATATTGTTTTCGTCCAAAACGTTGGTAAAGTGCAGTTAGGAATAGCCCATGGTAAAAACAATACATTTAATCTCTTCGCTTTTTAACTTATTAATACATCGTTACTAATTCCGTATCTTGGAATCAATCGCATGCGATATTGTCACCACTGTAGTTATATCGTCATATTGACATATGTACGAATATGTACGTACCAAACGGATATTTTTCAACTACATACGACCCATTTACCAAAAGGAACGTCAAAGCTAAATCGGTCACTCTACGGACTGAATCACACGAATTCCGTCTGGTTCTATTACTCGGTAGTTCGCAGGGAATTCTATTAAAGTATCGAATGATTAGGCATTCGTAAAGCGTGCCGCGTTCGCCACAGCCTCCTCAATTAGATGCGTAGCAGATAATGCTTCACAATCAGTATTTATTACAAGTGCCCGATTCGGTACAAGCTCATGACGTTACATCATTCGTCGGAAGTTTTTTTTATTGTGTAATTTTATCTAATAATTGTGAATAAGAAAATAAATGCAATCATTTAGCATGGAAACTCGTGTTCCATTTAGCAACCAATTTAATCACGCTACCCTTCTCAATTTAACACATAACGTTTTATGTAAAGGATATAAATTAAAATAAATAACACCAAATTAGGTACAGTGATATGTAAGCATTAGTACCTACTAATAACTCGGAGAGGCCACATATCGCCTGTAATATTTCGTGAATATATAAACACAAAATTATGTTTTCCTATAAATGGAAAACTTATTGTCTTGTCTTGTATAAGTACATATGTATCTTAAAATAGCTTTATTATTAACCAACGCAGTCATAACATCTTCACTATGCACGAGTTGTGTTGTCACAAGCGGAAAGCAAGTCAACACGAAACAATAAATAATTTAATATCATTTCGCGTGTTCCCACGTCACATTAACCGGACATGCCCCTCAAAGTGCCCGCGTGTCAACCAGTCAACCCACTTGCTGTACACGGCGTTGTCCACTGTAACAGTCAAGATTCGCGGCAACCGCTACCATGTTAAAGCCGTTGAATAGCTAGCCTTACGTCAGCTGAATAAATAGTTGATTTTATAACAGTCGCCGTTTCATTGTCGGAACGGCAATGTTGACTTTTAAATAAAGTTTTCAAGAATGATGATGTGATTGTGTCGACAACGTGATGCAGTGGAATCTTACTTCAAACCGTTACCGAACCTAAATCATTTTAAGTATTTCGTTACAAGATCTGAACGTTTGTATACCTACTAGTCTTTGTGTATTTGTTGATGTCGTCTTTAGTGTATTGAATCGCATAAGTAGACACTTATTGTATTGAATATTTTTCAATAATTTAAACAAAGATAGAGTATATTCAATGCATTTGCTCTGTGAAAAGTTTTTGATATTATGTTTTAACTATACGTACACAGATTATATAATAAAACTGTTGGCATTTATTTCATAAAGCATATACATATTATGTTATCATACATTTACGTTTATTAAAATGATAGGCTCTGCATAATATGAATTCAATGAGAGTTGTATGAATTTATGGTTATCGGGTACTAAAAATAAATAAATAACTCATAAACTATTTATACTTAATACTGCCTCATAGATTTGTTATTTCAAAATTAAACTGTAATAATATTATTTTTTAACGTTCACTATAACCTTCGAGACAGTGTAGATAATCGTCACGTCCTATTCAATGCATTCAATCGTAGTGATAGTGCGATAGGGCAACAATAGCACGGATTAGCTCACATTTCGAATGACGAACGAGTCACCGTCTATGTTGTTTAATATTAATTCTAGATGCTTTCTTTGATATACTGTCTCACATAGTCGATTAGCGGAGCGACCGCAACTGGTACGTTCTTACCTCATCACCGGCTCACTGCCAGCGCTTGTTGATTGTTATTCACAAGCACGCACCGCGTTGACATCGCTCGCATACGGGGAATACTCAATGTGGGGAATTTTCGCATCCGACCGCTTGTCGCGTGCATTTCAGGACTGTACCCATTAACGGCTGTTGGGTTCACTTCGATTTAGCTTACGTATTTTTTTAATTGCTTAAACTAATACGCCCTTCACTTCAATAAGTAGATAATAAGGATATGCAGTTTCCTAGACAGTGTTTGAAGTGGTATTCAGTAACTTATCCTCGGTTCTTAAAACATTTGGATTGCTATCACTAAGGAGTAAATAAGAGGAAAAAGCTTGAAGCGATTACGCTTGAAAATTTACGTGTAAAAACAAACTGATGACACCTACCTAAGCTATCCCTACAATAATATTGTAAATAACACTAAAGTCCGCTCATTGTACAAACTATAAAAGGTAAATAAATAAATAAAACAACCACCTGTCACGAAGACTTCTTAGCAAGTACTTACTTATTGTAGTAAAGAACATGAGAAGTTCTTTACTACGATAAGAATAAGGATAAGAATAAGGAAAACCAAAATTAACTAGTTCTACAACATTCGGATTACAAACAATTTTTATAAACGTGCTAAATTTATAGCAACAAACTAAGAAAGATATAAATGATAGTTGCTCTTTGCAAATTTATATCTATTGTCATTTCCATTCAGTGCGGCGGAATTTTAATTGCAATTAGGTCCATACTTATTTTTCAGAGACAGTGACAAACAACTCTTGGCTACGCTAGATATGTATTAGAGCGGAGATTGATATCGTTTTCAATGTAGGTACAAGGCAGCATTGCACTAATAGAAACACTCAAATAATGCGCCAAAGAAAGCCAAACAAACGTTTTCGTACCTACTTAAGACACCTTTTAATTACAATCATAACCAATCTACGTGAGTAGGTTACCAATTGTTTTTCTCACTTTGCTTGGAATGGGTTACTTGCATAGGATAAAATATATTGTTGACATAAACACATTATATTTTTCAATAAATTTAGGTATTAGTTTGTCAATATAAAAAGTATTTTGTATTCGATGTTAAAATCATATCGTAAAATAATCATAAAAAATGCAACATACCAAAAACAACAAAACAAATACAACTCGACATATACATACATAGGTAGGTACTTACTGTTGCCACGAAAAACTGATGAGTTTAGATTCACGATAACCGTTCATCAGAAATGTAAGTAACTACTTACTCGGTGTCGACGCTCGTATAATGATTACTAGGAATGGTCTAAAAAATGAATTTTAACTGTGAGAACATTTCATTTTGCTGCCGCATACTGTTTGTATGTTTACTATTGCGATATTCCGCGTTAGATATCAAATACCGGTATTTCGTGACAAAAGATAATTATCTTGAAATCATCTCAATTTACATAGATTTTGATGACAAATGATTAAGTACCTAAATAGTTTTTTATTAAATGGACCTACTATCAATGAGAACAATTCATAAATGCTTACTCAAATTTTGGGTAAAAGATAAACAAAGGAGTGACAGTCTTATCTGATTATAAAACTATCTGACTTGGAAACGAGAGCAGAAGAGCTTCTTTTATTTATCTTTGTCTTATTTCCATATTCCATTCCATTTCATTAGGAGCAATTTTTTCAGTTTCCAATTAGTTCGAAAGTACAATTGTTTGATATTCATGTTCGATGACAAATAGCGACCCTAAATACGGGTCACAATTTAAGCCGGGGAGCGGAATTGCGGCGCACAGGTAGGTACGATAAAGCACTCAGGTCATAGGAAGTCAATAAAATAATAGTCGGGAACCCGCCACACAATAGTACAGCGGTGGAGTGCAAACAATGAAGATCATAAACTATCTTAGGCCCGATTTACACAGGCAACATGAATACCTTACCAGTATTAGGCTCAGTGTAGACTAACTACACTAATTGCGGTGGATATTACGATTATTTTTGTTCTAAAATTAAAACTCGCAATAGATGGTTATAAATTAGGTTTGATAGTACTATTACATCATGTAACTTATATTAATATATTTAAGTATGTTAGCTAGGGGACATGGGCGAATGGAGTTATGAACACGAAAACTTATTTAAAAAATTAATTGAAAATAAAAAAATTATGATGCAAAACCATTCCTTTGAAAATATTCCTCTCGTATAATATTTCAAGGGCCCTCTGCGGCCCTCTTAAAGAATTATATTCTATTGGCGAATTAATTCTGCACTCGGTAATCTGGAAGGCAAGGCACACGCTGTCATCCTATTAGCTAGCTTTCAATTTCAAACAGTCCCCAGTTGTCCTTTCGATTCTACACTCCAACATATGAATGAGACCGCGCTATTCAGATCCGGACAAACTGACAGATGTATTCGTTCCCATGTAGGTTACACACAAGTGGCGAGACTTTGTCACATGGCATGCACTTGAATAGATACGTCTCGATACAAAGTAATCATCATCTAAAATTGACTTTTATGTGATACATAATACCCGAGAATAAATACATCAGCTGGGACGCTTTAAAATTACAATCGTGACTCTCGTCCGTAGATGTTGAAAGCTCACGGCAATGTTTTATTTAAAGCTAAGGCGCGAGAGCCATAAATCATTTACTGTCTTTCGTTGCGATTGTTCGATTATATTTTAAAGAATAAATCGTAACAGAATATGAACCTAATTGCACCGGTCGGTGTAGTTTTCGTCAATAGCTCGATTCAAAATATATTGCAATTGTATTATTAAAAAATATTATAATAAATGTATTTTGTAGGGGAAAAAATGATATACATTTTGCACACTTAAATGAGATGTGAAATGATTTCGAAGACATTAATTATAATGACCCCGAAACGGAATGTAATTAATCTTATTTGTTGTGCCGCAGTTATTACCATTGGAATTAGGTAAAACTGGTTCGGAGTTGACAAGAAGTTGATTTTTACAAAGACAACTTCGGATATCGGATTCAGCGAAGTGCAAAAGCTGACGCGAAAACAATCCCTTATTAATATAGCGTCAGCAAAACATTGTTGGAATTGAAACGATAATATTAAGTTGTTCTTGTTCCACACTGGGGTCTTGTTCTTTTTAGTTACATAATATATTATAATCACTTATAATATTTTATGATTGCTTGTGTGAAATATAACGGATAAATACTCAGTTATATGCTGAATTCGTGTGGAATAGTATTTTTGATAGATTATAAAATATACTTCACAACTGTTAATATATTTTGTTTAGTGTATGAAACAGTAAATAGTGAATTGATAAATACAAACATTTATTAGACAGACTAACTACAAACTGACTAGTCGCAATATTTAAACCTAAAGGTATACCTCTGTATATTGATATAGGCTTTAGCTTCCAAGAACTTCACCTACAATAATGAAAAAAATGACTCCTGAAACCTGAATCCTTCTCTGCTTGAGCGAAATCAATGTAAACAAAGTCCATGAGAATACATGTTGTAATATCATCATTTCCACTGTATACTGTTCTGTTATCAGTCAGTGGTAATGAGGCTCAGTGTATTCGCTGAAAAACCGATTTTTATTAATTGTTGTATACCGTACGTAAGCTTAATGTCTTCATCAATAACTGATATAATTTATGTACGGCACGATCGGTACAAGACGAAATTGCGGCCGCCGGCTCCCCTTTGTAATCAGTGCAGAATTATAAAGCCCTTGCAACACCGCAGGGTCTGTTACTTGAGTTATTTACAAACTTATATCTCAATGAAAGGTATTGAACACTTTTCAATCGAAATTATATACGTTTGTGTGCTTCTTCGAATCACTCCCGTACTGTTTAGTGAAGCAACGGCAATTTTTATTAAACGCATTTGGCAACAACGCCGTGGGGTTGCCCTTTCAAATATCCGCTAAGCAATAAAAAACCCAAATCCAAACGTATTTGAGATCAAACTAGCGTAAACTGCTCGAGTTAATGCCGGTGATACAATTAGACCATTAACGATCGTTGATGCGGTTAATAAACGGAATAATAATAATATCCATAAAACACTTCAGCCTTCAACCTCCCACTGAAAGACTGTTAGAACAGATGTATTCAGTCAGCTCCAATATATTTATACACACAAATAGATCGATGTGTATCATTAACCAAACCATCGGGCTTGCCTCTTGTTTACGAAAGATAAACGCTTGAGCACTTGAGATTTTCGGTGGCTATTTTTAACGAGGTCTTTTATTAGTTTAAAAAAGGCCGTTTAGATTAGAACGGGCGTTAGAGTTAGTGGCTTATTGGTATTTGAAATATTGGGTGGGAGGAATGGCACTCCTCCGATGTATTAATAGCCGTTGTATGAAGTATCGCCCGCCGCACGACATAATATCTTCTAAATTGACTCCATTATTGAGAGCCGCCAGTTATCTAAGAACTTAAACATTTTTATGTTCTAACATACTTGTAAAATTTCTGCAAGTTAAAAATTCTAAGTTTCATTTTATGTTTAAATTACAGTATTGCTAATATAAAAAGGATTCTAAATATGAAGGTGGAGTAAGATATGTGGCCAGTTCAACGAATAATTTCAAAAGTAAACGCAACGCAGTGAATAAAACTCAGTTAATACCTAAATGTTTTCTATATATATTATATTAAGATGGCATTTAAATTGGAAGTAAGTACTTTGAGATCGTTTCTAATTGACTGATAACAGCTTCGATCGACTGGGTTTAAGTGCACAAATCGATCGACGTTTTATCTTAACTTTAAATGAACGAATGATCAAATATCTAAGTTATGTGCAACCGATGCAGAAATAAATCGAAACCAGTTCGTAATATCTTCATCAAGAGGTGTGTTCGATCGATTACGCTGCGGCAGTGTTCATTACATCCGAAGACTTATGCACATCTTCTTCATATACGTATGGACGTGTGTGCAGGTGTGTCTGTGTGTGTTACACGTACACATACAAACATAATGTTGAATCCTTTGATCGTTACAAGGACCGCTCTCAGGGCCTATCCGTTCGAAGAATCCTCGGCTTTATGAAGCTTAACATGGTTAGTGGCTAAATAAAAATGAGATTGGGACTCATGCAAGGTACTAGATTCCTGGCTTAAAAAGTTAGATAAGTGAATTTCTTTTGAAATGAATTGAATTTATTTAGATAAAATTAAATACCAAGATTTAATGGCCTATTTTATTTATGCTAAAGGCAACAATTGCTGGATTAGCCCTCCTGTTGCCAATGTTTTCTGTTATCATAAGTTTCTAGAAAATCCTATGTGATATCTAAAACAAATCAGCAGAAAGTACCAACAAACGATTGAATAAAAAACACTGTATCTACCCATTAAAATATATAAGTAGGATTAAATGAATATTAAAAGTTCGAATTCATTGCAATATCGAGCTTACCTTATCGTAATATTAATTGGGGTCATTTCGAAACTCTTTCTTTCACATAATTCGCGAAATATTCAAC
>DWMP01000223.1:0-10578 GCA_018245295.1 Agara epimachia | reverse complement strand
CTACACTCCTCTGTCTACAGCTTAAGAGGATTGCAGGCGTTATATTACGTATTTATTTCCTTAATCAACGCTTGTCAAATGTAGATTGGCAGACTGTGCACGCTTTAAAGAACACTACGTAGATTCCAAAGCGAATCTTTACCATATTTTGCTTTACCGTTTATTACGTCAGTTTTGTACCTGACACTAAAATGCTGATACCCGAACCACTGAGCTGTCATAGTTGTATCAACCTAATAGTTATATATATAGATCTCTATAATAGAGTTGAATATAATGTTACGAGTGAAGGCAGTAACCGGGAACTTAATAACCGTGACTTGTTTTGTAAATAATACGTACAGCTTTAGCGCAACAACGCAATGTATACTTTATATACATAGTTGTAAGAAACCTCAATCGTTTGTCCTTTAATTAAAAAAAAAAACTTCTCCAACTAAACCCTGGTGGAATAAATAAAAAGTCGCCAGTGAGTCGCCAAAAGGATTGCAGTCAGACAGCTATACAATACAATTCATACGAATGACATGATACGAAAGAAATTTTAGACAAATCAATATCTACACTTTTTATAAAATTTTATACGACAGATGACTTACTAACATAACTATTAAACAACATTTTAAAATATCTATTTATTTACTCTTTATTTATTTTCACAATAAGCGGACTTAAAGCCTAATGGCGTTTTCTACCAGTCGACCAATTTTTAGGTACTGTCATACGGTCATGTTTTGTGGTTTATTTAAGGGTTCGAGCATTTGCCCGCGGCTTCGCTCGCGTTAAGAACTTTCATCCCCTTTTTTATCCCTTTGGGGGTAGAATTGATCAAAATCCTTTCTTAGCGGATGCCTACGTCATAACATCTACCTGCATGCCAAATTTCAGACCGATTCGTCCAGTGGTTTGGGCTGTGCGTTGATAGACTTTCAGTCAGTCAGTCAGTCACCTTTGAATTATATATATTTAGATTTGCAATAAATTATTATTATTGTCATCTTTACTTTAGCCAAATTCGTATTACAATTTATTTTTGGCCGGATGAGTAGTGTGTTTTATTCGTCATTAGTGTGTTTATTTCACGTTATTTAAATAATCTTGTCAACATCAAAATATTACAACAATTAATTCGATAGACTTTTTAATACCATTGTATATTTTGGATATGTTAGGAACTGTTACATTACAATGTTTGCATAATTCATAAGGTAACCGTCAGAACCAAACCAATGGAAAATGTTGGTGTTTGATATTCACTCTGGTGACAATTCGAACCCGTCGTATAATTTATAAACGAATTTGTTCAAAGTTAGGTATATAAAATGTAGCCGATCTCAGTCTATTCACTTTAACGAGTTCCTACAATGTTTGTGGCAATACTTCGTGTTTAAAGTTAAGTGTAAGATTTACATGAAAAAGGCAACTCGCAGTGTGGCAAAGTGTTTCAATTTAGATAAAACGTTCTACTTTTCATCGTGCAAAGCCGCTATATTTTCAAAGGCCTGTTCTCTTTCTTTGTCGAGTAATCTATAACAAAGGTCAACATTATCAAAAATGCAAATTGTTACATTTTATTCCTTTGATTTCTTGATATACTCTAGTCACGACATTTCCATAGTATGTATTTGAGATGAGAAGTTAGTTGGTTATAATGTTTATACATATATGCCGACGCTGTTTATATATCTTCCCCGGCTTATTATAAACATGGCATAAAGTAACATCTTTATATAATATTTATAGATATTTATGATGTAAAACCTTTATATAATATTCATATTATAAGACTAAAATCTACCTACGTTGAAACCTGTATTTATTTTAAGGTGGTAAAGAACACATAATATAAAATATTTGCTAATTAGTATACTTAAAAATCCACTTTCCCGCGCTTCCATATTACTTAATTATATTGTACGTGGCAAGCCTCTACCTACAACGTTTCTATGTTCGTTCATTAATACTTTTCGTAAGAAGTTGTACCAAGAGCTTATTAACAACGTCTACCTACCAGCTTGTTAATAAAGCTTTGGGTAGGGGTGGTGAATACTTAATGATTTGTCAAATATTCAATATTGACATAGAAAATTATGCCACGCTTTTAATACGTTTGTATTACGTATAGTGTACATGCCACTTTATCAATTTTATTACTTCAAATAGGTATAAAACTTGTACAGTAAACGTTGATTCTCATTTTAATATCGAGTAGATATAAATATATTCAAGATAGTGTATGAAGTCGTCGAATCCAATAGAAACGAATGGCACGCGCCCTTAAGTACTAGACGCTTATAGGTTAGTCATCGAGCTTTTTTATATTGTATAATTATTATTGAAATACATTATTTTATTTATTTATTTAATAATTTATTTAAACAACATCAAACGGAAATAAAAGATTTATAACAAAATTATTTAAAGGCACTGCTTGTTAATATCGAAATTTCTTCCAGCACACCTGCGACTGGTGAGAACAGGTGAACGGTAGATAAGGCGTGTAACATACCTACATACATATACATATGATGAGGATACACATACCTATTTTTTTTAAATATTTATAGCTGCTTTCTCTTTATTACTCTGTATATTGAACTGGGTAGCGTTTACTTATATTAGAACAAATATGTTTTTTGGATTAATTTTGCACAAGCCGAGCAGACAAAGTCTGTTATAGTTTAACAATAGTGCCTACATTGCAAACAATTAAGTAAACATTCAGTGCATCTCAAGTTTCGAATCTTGTTCCAGTGGCCGACTTTACGACGCAATTGTCGCAGCTGTACGAGCGTCACTCTTCAGAACTCCAGATTCTTGTCGCAAACTTCCGCAAACGCAACAGCGAACTCAGAAAAGAAAGGTAAGTCCCCTCTACAGGCTCTTTACATAAATTACCTCGCGGGAAATAAGAGTGTCACAAGGTTTTTAAAATTCTCGTGAAGCAATTTTATTCAGTGCATGTAATATAAAGTAAAAGGAAATCGGTTTGACAAGCTACCGCGTGTCCAGATGTTACATATCCGAATCATTTCAAATGTAGTTTAATATATGTATTACAATACCGGGCAAACAGTTGCAAAAATTATGTCATAGTAACTACATTAATAATTTCCCGCATTCATTGATATAAGTAGGTACTGATAATGCGACAAATGATTTGGGATCAAAATTTAAAATTAGAACCCAAGCTTAAAATTATTTAAAAAATATTCATGTAACAGGGCCTTTGGTTTATTTTTCGTGTCAATTACTCTTGAGTTACCTAAAATATTTGCCACCATTAATCACTTTAATATTATATCCCAGTATATTTTAGCTGAAACTCGGTCGATGTCATAAACCTATCTCTATTGACATAACAAAAATATCGCAAAAATTTGAAACCGACCAAATTGATGACTCCTACGATTCACAAATTAAAGCGAACGGTCAACATAGCTCATATTGAATTTATTTGAGAAATATGTCCTCAAATATTTTCGCCAGTCACATAAATTAATTAGACCTCTTCTAATCCGGATTAAACGATTTATCTCATCCGTATATGTGGCTTAAAATCTTGTTTATCGGGGTCTACTGTTTGCAACATCCCACTGAGAAAGTTACACGGAAGGCGTAAAAGAATGAGTCTTACGAGACAGCCAGCTCCTCTTTATGAGCCCTCAAAGCGATAGCCCATCTCCTTAAGAGTCAGAGAACCCGGAATATCCACGTTCCGCCTGTCATTATACAAGTTGTTCGCTAACCTCACGCGATCTAAATGAGGAATTGCGCAATATTCGTGGGTGACGTCGCTTTCTACTCCACAAATTAGCTGCAGAAGGCGTGGCAATGTCCTCCAGAAATGACATAGAAAATTTATAATAATAATAACAATAATGTCAAAGGACAACTTACCTACACCCATCTGATTCAAAACAGCCCAGCCGGTGCTATGATGATATACACCTCGACTACATGCTTATGGAGAACATTTCAAATCCAGTCACAACAAATACTCATGACCATCATGAAAATCGTGCTGGGCAGGGATCGGACCTACAATCTCCCACTTAAAAGTCACGGGCAACAATCACCGGACTAACAGTCCTCCGAATCGACGAACAAGATAAACCCAGATAAAGGGAAAAGAAAGGATTTCAAGCGAAATACTCATCGAGCCTTGAAACCTGTACCACTGTTCTGATCAACCCTCTTCCGCTAGGTGATCGAAATGTATTACAGCAATTAGTGAACATAGTTGTATTACTGCCGATTGTTTTGGTATTAACGTTACAATTTTACGAGAAATTTTATTGCACGTATAATAATAAAATAATATTAAAAGTAAGAATTAAACGACAAAAAAGACTATACCTCATTTAGCCACGTTAGTAATATGCTTATCCCCCTTCGACACCACACCTGCTTATTTATTCACCTTAAAGTTTTCGTGATGGGCAAGTTCCTAAGATAAAAGTTTTGGATGTATACAGAATCTAAAAACTTTTCAGACCCCTACTAAAAACATTTTTGCTATGTAAGTGGCAACATAAAAAGGGGTTCTTTGTTTTATACTTATTACAGAAACACACTCGATAAGCAGTGTTAGCCTTGTCGTTTCGATTTCAGTTACAGACTACTGTTTCTGGAGTGCAAATCCTGGGCACATCTGCATAACAGCATTACGTGAAAGTTGAAACTAAACATCACATGCTATAACGGTCAAGAAAAGTTATGACAAGAAACCAGCAAACCTTAAAGGTCTTCCTCTGTAATGTACTCTCAGATCCGTAAGCGCTGGCAACTGCACTTGGCCAACCTGATAGACATGGCCTTGTAACAAACACGGAACTTGAAGGAATTAAAAAAAGAGTTACAGTTAAATAACACGGGTCGCATTTTAAGCACGAGTTTACATTTGATAAACTGTCCCTCAAGATAAGACCATAATAAAAAATATACATAGATTGACATATATGTACTTTAACTAAACTAACAAGCATACAGTAAAATATTCCTTAGTTTGAAAATATAGCTTTAAATACCTTTATCAAAACAACAGTGGTCTAACTGGTTCTATTACTTCACTCGATTTAAACTTGGTTTGGCGTAAATTAGGTTTCTGTCGTGAGTTTAGAAAGTTATAAATGCAATCATAGCGTCAGATATCGGAAATTACTGCGGTCTTAAGGCTTCTTCCAGGCCAAGACGAACGTGGATGAAATAAATTCGCATTTGAATCCTTTCTGTTACATAAGCGAAATGTACATTACCCATTTATTATTCTATTAATCCGGGTTAATAATGAATTTCTAATCCTCACTTTATATAAAAATATGATGTTTGAAATAAAATTTGCTTTTACCTTTTACTGTATCATTCTTTAGAAACGTTTTCGTTCATAAAATAAGTATTTCAAATATCATATGAATTGTTACAAGTTTGTTATTACATTTGCGTCGAGGGCCAAAATTAGTACGTCTTTGAGAACAAAATTCTAACTTGTCATATCATTAAAAAGTTAATCTTAAGCGATACGAATTAAATTGAATACAAGTGTACTTATAAAGAGCCAAATCAAAAAGTATTTACACATAACAAATTACTATATACGACTATGTGAATCGAATCTAAAATAAGATTAAGGTAACATCTGCGGCGAGTCACACACATGTTGGCTTGGCATTAAAGGATAATCCTTTTATAAATATTTAAGAAACTACGCTTGTGTTGTAGAAGAAAATACTTTTCCGACTGACCTATATGCCTTCTACGGATGCAATTTAGATCCCTCATCACGCGACCCGGGAACTTCAATCAGACTTTATCGAATCACACCGATGTCATTATATTTCTTTGAAAACGCCCGCACTACTTGCTCTCCTATACACCTACATAGTTAGAGCAGAAGTGGAAAGCACTTTACCTTTCTTTCTACGGCGGACGATATTGTATGATTCGTATCTATAGACGGTAAAGGTAAACAATTGGAATCAATTGGAATTGGATCAAATACAAAACAGTGATAGCTTAATGATTTGAATTTCAGTCTTCCACTCCAGTTGTGTCTAGGTTTTAATCCTGCCAAGAGCCTGTAACTTTAAAACCTGCATGAAACCTGCACAACCTAGAGTATGGTACAAAATATATAATGTTTTCTTAGGTGTGTGAAGTCATCCAATCCGCACTTGGCTAGCTTGGCAAACTATGGAATAAAAGCCTCTTGCTTTGAGAAAATATCCGTGTCTAGCAATAAAACACCACAAGAGTTGAAAAAGTTTCAATTTAAAGTAGAATATAATAAATGTATCCTTCCGTATATCTGGACCCATAATCCTTTCCTATAATCGGATATACTTGTTCATGTACATCTACTTGATTGATATTTACGGCTAATTAATAATCAGATTAACAGCCAATCCGTTTGACATTGTTTAAACTTTCAAATGGCTCTTGAGATATTTGACGTTTTCTAATGACAGTAAATAGGGATCCTGAAACGGAACCATTGTGTTCAATTCAGATGCCAACAAACTCCCTATAAATTTATTAGCAGGAGCTGTCAATTCACTCTTGTCGTAAAAACCGTCAGGAATATCTAAATGCAGCAGTGAAGCTTCAGCATTCGGACTGTTCAGATGGAAGCTTTGTTACGTTTACTAATAACCCGTTGTTCTTGTCCTTGATGAAACATATGTGATACTACGAGGCTAAAATTAACACATTCCCGTTTATGTATTGTTTTCGTTACCTCCTTCGTCTATCCGTTTGACAATATGCTGTTATATTCTGTTTTTTGTAAATTCCTTCCATTCTCGCAGGAAATAGCCGTTGCTTATTTTAGCTCGTTTTGTTTTCTCTGATACTTTTCTCGTAAAACTTCCAACAAATTGTATGTCACTTTGCATATGCAATATTGAATTTTGCCCTTCAAAATATTTTCAACAGCAAAATTGAAATACGAATAGATTGTATTTCCTTTTTACATGTACGAAATAGATACACACTATCATATAGTATACGCAACAGTCTTATCGCAAGATTATAATTCATAACAACAATTCTTTTTTATATAAATTTACATAGCAATTATTGGATAGTCGGTCGTTTTTACTTCGTAAGAAAAATAAATACAATTTTCTCGATACCAAGTAATTCAAATTGGATCTGCAAAAAATATTAGGTAGGTAAATTCGTTCGTTGGAATACTTTATGACCTTGGGGGTCCCACAGGAGCTATTGAAAACGGCGAAAGTTTTTCCAATGGCTGCCGCTGTGCGATAAATAATGAATTGAAAACATAATCATACCATGAATATTAGAATAGTTCTGAAGTATTTCTAACGATACTTAAATTATGCTACTAATGCACATAACGCTATTTAAGATTTCTGAAGTCCAGTCAAGTATTTCTATGCACGTTGTATGTGCAATTTATACGAGTACTATTTCAAAGTACAAGATATCATATCTCGAAAGTAGTGGTCTTATAAAATCCAATATCATCCCAAATAAAATGCTTCAGTTTGAGCCGGAAAATCGGTAAAACCTATCATTGCTCAATAAATTGAGTCACATATCTTAAATAGCATTTCTTTTGATCATAAGCTATATCCGCATTTATCCTTACGGATATACCAAGTTAACTATTATGGCGGAGTGAGTCATACACAAATAATTTGTAATGTTCTTCTGTACCGTATACACAGATGTAGATGTACATTTAGATGTCGATAGTATATGATGAACTTAAACTCTTACAATTGGACACGAAATGTTAGCCGAGGTAATTTCTTTTTGTGTATACGTCCTTCAATCAATTGTATATATTCAATACTATCCACAATCGAAGTCTGCATAGAGAATTCTATCACCGTCTATAAAAATAAAATTTCCGTAATTATTCATTCTTCGAACTTATTTTATAAAATATCAAAGTAAAAATAAACTTTGCAAACAAACCAGAAAGCAAATTTATTTACATATCCTGCAATACTGAATACGAAATTTTTACGCTGTAAAACTTATTAAACTTTGCATCGAAGAGGATACCTCTCGAGACGTTCATGTTCTTTATGGCATTCGGACTGAGGTCGTCGCTTCTAGCGCCTTGCATTATGAAGGAGGTCAAGGCCTATATTCGAGCATCGCACTGCGGGGCGGGACCGATAGCGATTTCTTCATTACTATTTGATAGATCTGTCACTATAATGGTATGTGAAAGAACTGCAAATAACATGGAATGTAAAATGAGACTTTTAAAACAGCAAGAAATTCAACCATTGATAATAATAATACATTACTTTTAAATCTTCCAATTTTTATCCATCTTCCTATTTCAATATGTGAGTGTCAAACACATATAGGAATGTTGTTAATATATGGGTAAGTCAGTTCTATGTATTTGTACCAGTAGTAGCTTACAATATACTAACAGTAGTCTAAAACCATCGTAATCTAATTTTGGCGTTAAAATACCAGGATATCAATTGCAGTCAAGTATATTTTATATTTATTAGTACCCTTGCCTGGTAATTGCTCTCGATACTTGAAATAGTATTTTTAAATAATTTTGGTGTCGCCGGAAAAACAACAAAGAAATACCGTCGAAGTGACAAATAAGGCTGTGCTTCCAACTTAGGTTATTTACTTTTTTAAATTGCGAACTACTCGTTGAAAGTAAATGTTATTGCAAATTACTCCACGGTATTGCTTCAGAAAATTGAACGTTTTTCATTACATATAGTACAAGTAAGTCGATAGAACAGTTAACACACAAACATATTTACATAAGTCTTTTTCGCATATTTATCAATATAATTAGAACATAAAAAAAACATTAATTAATCAAGCGAAGTATTAAAATAAATAAATCTGCATGAAAAAACATCAAAAGAAAAGAAAAACCTACGATATTGGTACAAAAATACTTTTATTTTCAATTGAATGACGTAAAACTAGGCGTCATTATAGATAGATATAAAATTAAGTGAATCACAAAATATATTAGTATCTATAATATAAAACTATGCTGCAGTATATTGCAGTAAAAAGGAACGAACTCAGCGAAAACCGTGAAACCGCGACACTGGTTTTCAGTTTGTAATACGATTTACATACAATATGTTCTCCCCTTGCGCTCCCTAGCACTACACTTCTTACGTGTTATTTGTGAGTCAAATATGTAGCTTGCTTCACGTCAGGAAATCGTAAAGAGGAACTTATAGTGACTTATTTAGTTTGAATTTATTAAGAATTACACGGACATTTGTTAGCTTTTTGCAGGGACGTTACATCTGTAAGCTGCAATATTATCTGCAATAATATATTATTACAAGCTGTCCCGGCGAACTTCGTACACCTTCACAATAAGTAAATTTAATCTTATTTGACGGGACATACGTCATATTATGTTTGATAGCTAATTAATATTTGACACTGCGATGGCAACGCAGTCTGTCGGATCCAATGTGAAACATTCTAAAATGAACAACTACTTAAAAATTAATTAAAAAAAATATTTTCCCGTGAACCAAATTGTGAATCCAAACCATTCTCAAGTTGAGAATGAACGCATTCTTCTTGAACGCATACAAAAAACTTCATCAAAATCGGTCCCGTCGCCTAGGAGGAGTTCAGTGACATACACACGCACACAAGAAATATATATAGTAAGATGAATGAATATTCAAATGGACTTAGATGACGTTGGTAGATTTATCAATCAATAACACATAAGTAAGTGTGTGTTAATATAGGAACAATCACAACGCTACACGAGACCTAGAGAGCACGTGATTGATTATTGTTTGTATGCACATGTCTAATAACATAACACGATATGCTATACCCATACTCACTGATAAATAAAAACGTTATTTTAAAACATTTAAACAAAAGAACAATTTCAGAAATATGTCAGATAACAGTGTTGCAAGTATCTTTTTATTATTATTGAGACTTTTCAGTATTCGGTAGATATGAAAATATGTATAATGAAATAAATGTACGAGCAACTCATTAATAAAAACCAAATCTAAATAGCTTCACCGTTTCTGAGGTTAAATAAATAAATATATAAACAAAGAGACAGTTTGATTAAATATATAAAAAAAATGTTTTTTTTAAATCGTGGATTTGGGTCACGAAAGCGAATTAAATTTTATATTCCTGATTATTTTCTTCCAAGATCCCAGAACGCCACATAGAGTACTGTTTCTACGCTCAGTGCAGAGCTAGCTTAAGGCCTGTAATCTAGTGTGACTTTATCACTATGCACGTGGTTATATTCAAAGAAGCGGAAAAGATTACATTAAAGTCTAACATCTATTCATGCTAAATCATGCACGAAATACACGTTTATCGCACGATTTATAAATTATGCACATGCTGGGGCCTACGCGCGGTCCGAATGGCCCCGATAAAGGGCTTACAGAGGCACTCAAAATTGAGTTAAACCCTACCTAGGCGGGGGCTGGCAGCCACTCAATGCAAAATAATAGAGGGGTAACCAATGGTTTGAATTTATTAAAAACTAATTTTATGATATTTCACCCCCAGAGGGCTGTGCGGGGGCGTTAAAAATTAAAAAAA